>CAJNOQ010008221.1:0-11415 GCA_905250885.1 Didymodactylos carnosus
ACTTTTAGAAAATTCTATCTAGGAGGTCGGTTTAGAAGGCCACTCTTAATAGAAGGCCACCCTAAAAAGTTTGATCCGACGGGACACAAGAGAAAGCCATGCCCTTCTATTCTGGGGGGGGGTTTACGAACCTAGGTTCCGGCGTTCAGCTACGAAACCTCTATTTTTTTATTGACAAAAAAGGTTTCGTACAACGGGTTTCGTATTAAACCCTAGCAAAAGGGGTTTCGTACAAACTTGATGATCATATTTCGGCTACCTCTCAATTTCCTCAATCAGACCTTTTGTAATTATGGTTCCTAGCTAGCCGATTTTATGTAGTTTTGTAAAGCTCTCCTTGCGGACTGTATATCGATAGTAACTGCAAGTATATTACAGATAGATTTTTCCATTTAATCTCTACAATCCATGCAGAAAAATTCAATATTTCATTGGAATTATTTATGCGAAATTGATACGTGTATTTTCTTAGGCTTCAATAAACGTGGTACCGGAGCTGGACAAGTCAAGGCAGACTTGACTCGGGAAAAGGTTTTACCGATCTTCTGACCGACTACTAATTTTGTCTGTCTCTTAAGTCATTTTAAAAGTACATTCTTTTAATACAGAGAAATGATATTAGAGATCAAAGTAGAGTCGTTTTCCATGCAGAGCTGGGCAAGTCAAGACAAAAACGCCTCTATTCCAAGTCAAGTCAGACTTGACTGACTTGAAGAATCTTTTCGTTGAGTGAGACTTGCAAAAATCCTGACTTGTCCAGCTCTGCGTGGTACAAAAGCAGGGAAAAAACGAGCTTCGAATAAATACTAGTATATGCTTACAATAATGGTACAAAACATCTGAAGTCCGATATTGATGTTAACTGCAGAGAGCGACATTGAATACATACAAAAAGAGAGTGAATGAATACGACACACAATGAGAGAGAGATGAATTATGGTTGGAAGAGAGTGGAACCCTAGTCCAACATCTTGAAACCAAGATCTTACGTTAAGATCTGGCACTAGATCTTGAAAAAATGGGTACAAGATCTCAGGATATTTTTGTACCCAAGGCCTTACGCAAGACCTTGGGTACAGATATTTCTTAATATCTTGTACCCAGGATCTTGAACATTTGAAAAATCGTCATATTTCAAAACTAACTTTTTTTCTTTGCATTTTTTCAACAAGTGTTGGGAACAAAAGAAATTTACCGCTCAGTGGTGAACATTTCATCCGCTAGGACGAACGATCCCTAATGCCTCCCTGATGGAATTTTGACTCTGCTGTGGACTAAAACATAGTAACATTAGACACAAATAGAATGTTCATATATAGGATGACATCACCAAAATAAGACGGTGAATGATAACCAATGGTTACTCAAAGATCTTTGGTACAAGATGTCAAAATATTTCTGTATCAAAGATCCTGAGCCATGATCTTGGTTACAAGATAATTTTTAGGATTTTGTACGCAAGATTATAGGAACAAAAATATCTTGACATCCTATACCAAAGATCTTGCCAAGATCTTTTCGAAAAAATCTAAGATGTCAAGAACTTGGTTCCAAGATGTTCGACTAGGGAAGTGATTAGCTAGTGGAAGAATAGGTCATATTTCGTTATACACTCGGAGTCATTGTGCTCGGTTGTACATCAGATTTAGATCAGTTGTAAATAAAAAAGAAGCAACTCTATTTCTTTTTTCTACACTCAGTTTGTCATACTAATCTAACAATTCAGTTTGGGAACTTGCCAGCTTGGCTATTTAACCGAACTTCTATAACCCAATACTCTCAGTTGATAGAGCCAGCTAACCAGACATCAAGTAGCCCATCATACTAAATTCTTATTCACATGTGACGAGTGAATTATGAGAGATCAGCAAATGATAAAACCTGAAGTATTATTAATACTTCAAGTTGCCTGCCTCCAGTACTTTATTATGTTTGTTAAACATAATAAAGCAAGTACACTCAGCTATGCAAAAAAGGCACACGGCTTTCTCAAAGATGTTCCTCAATCCTTAACCGTTATTGAACCTTTTTTAAATCGTGTGTACATTTCTAACTTGGTTTAACTAACCGAGGAAGGAATGGTATGGGAAGACAGTAGATTTAACTTTCCCCGATGAAGTAGGCTATAGTTCATGCAAAAAGCAAAGAAATAAAATAGTCATCTTTCACATTCTGTCATTTATTGGTTTCTGTATTAGTCCAATCACAGCAGAGAAAAAATAGCTCCATCTAATGGTATTCACGTAAATCGCGTGTTTCAAATAGACAACGTCTTTTCGATAACTATCTTAAGACTAATAAATATCTGCTACTAATTGTTTATTGGTTTTTCAACATATTCTTCTTTCATCGAAGAAGTGTTTAATGCGATACGAAACTCGTAAGGTTTTGTGAAATTTCTACTAAACCTTTAATGCTACGAAACCACTTCGTCGGTTTTCTTATACTCTGTATAAAACCTTGTAGAAAAATATTTTGTTTTGAGTTTCGTACCGTCTAACAAACCCTTTGAATTTCGAAATTTCACTACAAAACCATTAAAAGTTTCGAAAAAATACACGAAACCTTAATGGTTTAGTATGGAGCCTTTTTTTCAGAGAGTACTATGAAACAAAGTAATACGGCCAGCGCCTCCCTGCTTGTTATTCAAGCATTCACGCACTATTTTCCGCAGACTCTCACCACACTGAACATCTCCGGCAATCGAATCGGCGACTGAGGAGCACAATATCTAGCCACTGCTCTGCAACGAAACGAAGTAACACGACCCACATATAATCTCTCTTATTCAACCATTCATTCCTTATTTTCCACAGACACTCACCACATTGAATCTCGATAAAAATCAAATCTGTGACGGAGGAGCACAACATCTAGGCAATGTTCTAAAAAAACAAAGTAACCCAGGTCAACTATCTTGCAAAAATCGCGACGTGACTCGCGGTGAAAAGTCACCGCGTGAACGCGTCACGCGAACAGCAGTCTAGTCGCTAAATGTGACGCTCTTACCGCGATCGCTATAAATTCTCGATGAAATGGAATTTCTGCTATACTTTCGCTAGACTCGCGGCGTGACTCCCTAATTCGCTATATGAGTCCCGCTTTCTATGCATTAAACTAGAGCGAATCTTCATTCTCGCTATTGGAATCCCTGTGTCGCGACATGAGTACTACATTTTATGGAAAAAATCAGCGCGACAGACTGTTCTCGCTACGTGACTCCTATAATCGCTACATGAGTCCTACTTTCACGGAGCGAATTTTTTCATTCTCGCCATTTTACTCGTTTTCTAAAGAGGATTTTCTTTGTCTAGTCCAGAGTGTTTAGAATGCTACTTTTTTCGGTGAGTTTCCGTATCAGTTTACTGCCTCCTACTTGAAATTCACTTTTTTTCCTTCTAAATCTATTGATGTTTGTTCATTATAACAACATCTATGTTTATACACAACAAAATTAATCAAAAATAACAATTACACAAGGTTTAAACGTGAGAAATATCATGTAATACAACAAAATAATCGCAAAATACAAAGTATCAAAAAACAACAAGTTATCTGTTCTTTTGAAAAAATGATCACCTGAGAAAACGCGGAAAAAACACAAATGCTACTCTCTCAACGCTGTACTGATCGAAGACGATACTCCTTCTGCAAAACATGTACCGTACTGTCTAATTCAGTACTAAAAAGGACAATTATAAGAAAGAAAATAACTTGCCAACTTCTGTTTTTTTACAAGGTAAAAGTAAAGAGAAAACGTTCAAATAAGAAACTTCAAGAAAGAAAATTTATCAACAAACGTACGAAAAAATACAACTCAAAAACGTGCCTGTTTTAAATTTAAAACAGAGGCACTTCCAACTAAGGCTAGAATCACTCTCTTCCCTTCTCATAGTCAAGATAAACAAAAAAACCTTCTTTAAATGCTCTCACTCGCCTCGAAAAATATGTGCATGAAGAAAAAAAATCTGTCCTCTAACTTTGTCCGTCCTCTTCATCTTTAAAATCAGTTAAGTTCTCAGTGCTTTGAATTTGATGTTGATCTAGAGAAATGGATTGCTCATCTTCGTTCTCGTCATCGTCGTCTTGTTGACGTCGTTCGTCTTCTTCTTGATTGTCATTCATTGTTGTACTATCCGTCTGTGATTCATCAGCATATTTCATACATTTACTAGCTATAATATCACGTCTTAATTGAACTAATGCATGGTAAATAGCATCCCACTTCATCTCAAAATTTTCATCATTCAATTGAAATGCCACTTTGACTGCATCTGAGAATAAAAAAAGAAATATTATATTTAAAAAATTTGAATCGTTTTTGAGAAGCTTAAAACTAGTTTTTGAATCATTTCTCTATAAGTCAAACGCGTTTTTAGGCTTTTTTCGATGACACAGAATGCGTTCGAGGGAATGTGGTGCGTTATAAGACGGTTTTTGGTGGCTACAAAACGGCATTATCAATTGTTTCTGCAGAGTTATAGGTCTTTGATTCCTCCTTCGTGTAAACCAGACGATCGTTTTCCGTTAGCAATACACGCTTTCTGAAGCTTTTTTTGGATAAAACACAATGTGTGTGTTTAAGCGCTCCCAGAGACCATCAATTGCGCTTAAACGTTCAGGCATTACAGAAAAACGGATGAGAACAGCATTCTTTTAGAAAGTAGAGTATAAAAAATGCCGTTTATTGGTGTGCAACTCGGCATTAAACCTTTGCTGGGATATTATGTGTATGAAAGAAGAAGTTGTTTCGATTTTCTATCTGCAAATACCTTTGCAGTCGAACGAACGAATTTCGTAATAGAATTCGCCTTGAACAACTGGAAAGTAAATAACTATTCACTTTTCAAGCTTTAAATCATTCTTACAGTTAAAGCACTTGCAAAGAAGACCTGAAGAAAAATGAAAGCTTAAAAGTCACTAACTTTTAATAACATTTATACGTTCGCCGTTTCCATGGGTGTGCAGCGATTGTACTAATTCTTGTTTTTTGAATATTGAACAAGGTATTTTTCTTGCCAGACTAGTTATCCATGTCAATCCTTTTAAATGCTGTAAGGTATTCTTGCCATTGTACAGCTTTGAAAGGACCAAAAGAGAAAAAAAGAAGCAGAAATTACCTTTTTTTGCACGAAAGAATACGATTGCATAAACTCTTTCAGAGACTAGCAGGTAAAAATTTAATGGTAGAGAAGGCTTATTTTTCTCTGAATTAATTCAGGTTTACAGTTAAGCTTTTCTTTTCAAACATACAGCTAGTCGCGTAATCCACTGTATGGCGAGTGACAGCAATACTGTACGATAAGGAACCTTCGCCGTAACAACCGGAAAAAGTAGAGAAGAACAGTTTAGATCCATGACTGACTCGTTTCTCATTTTAGCATACGTGTAAACCGAAAAAGCATGATTTTAGCAAAATAGCAACAAAAAACCACATTTCTTGCTACGCAGTTTTATAGCTTTCTATGAGTGGCACACAATACAAACGGTCCTGACCTTATAAGAATAAAAAAAATGCGTTTCAGCGCATGCGTCTGGTTTAAAAACCATTCTCTTATAGGAGATGCGCGCGTTTTGCATGTTGAAAATGACAAAACCGCTTTTTTTTATGAGTTATTACGATAACCGTGGTTTACATACATGAAACGCGAAGTATTCGAATCTATTCCAGAACCGCGGTTCTTGAAACACGTGCGCGGTTTCGCAATCTTCAAAATTTCTTTTCAACAAAAAAATCTCGAATTTTTTTTAACTGTGATTTCTATAAAGAAATCAGATGCGGAATTAGCATCGAAATTTGTGTCTGAGTCGGTGTCACTCCTCCCTTAACTTACATGACAGATATCTATCTTAGGGGCTGTAGAAATTTTGTTTCATAAGTAAAAATACAATTAAAAAAAAGCTAAAACGCGTTTTCTTTTAAGAGAACGCAGCCTCTTGAAAAAGAATGTGAAAAATGCCGTCTTTTGGGTTGCAAACGTCATTTGTCTTTAGTCAGTGGTTCACGGAGCGTTTCCAGCCAGTCAAATATAAACCAAACTAAAAACCGAAAAAATGCGGTTTCATTTGAGCTTGAGTAAGTAAATGTGATTGGGCAAAAGCATACACCACCCTAAATTTGCTTTAGTAAGAGTGCGGTGGCACCATACCGTCTGCATTTTTCTAGTTAGGCGACTGAATTCAGTCATTTTTTTTATGAATAGTAAAATTTTCCGAATAGAGGGTCGCGTAAAATGGACTAATGGGTGGGCCATAAAGTAAATTTAAGGTATTTTTTTGTGTTTCCCACTACTCCGTCAATTTTCATCCGACAAGATCGAACTCTTTTTTGAAGAATCGCCGTTTGATCCTCTGCAAGACTATGTACAAACGTTTTTTGTAGGGCACAAAATGACGAAGTTATAAGATAAGAAATAATGGCCTCTCAAAATGTCAACTTTCTAAGTCAATCCGTCAAAACTATTTTCGTTGTTTTTCGAACCATTATAATTCCATCCAGTTTTTTGGTTTCATTTATTTTGCTAGACTAAAGTGTGCTTCTTCTGATGTACTACAAAACATTCTATGGAAATGAGTCTGGTGCCGTAAAATCAAAAGTTTTTCAAAGCATCAGGATACGGTAGTTGTTTATTTTCTGACGTGCATAAAGGTAACACATACTGTCGGATAGCTTCCTAATTACACCCCATGTGATAGCTAGAACCGCAGGCTTCAAAACAAAAAATAATTTGTGAAAAACTGACGACTTTTGGCTGAGTCACGAAGATTTTTGCAAAGAGTGCAAAAACCCGAAGCAAAAACGGCATTTTTTTTTGAAAAACTCTGAAAAATAAATCTACTGATTCTAAATCCAAGTAGCATTCAAAAATTATTCCATACAAGTTTCTGCTGCAGAATTCTATGCTCTTTCGTATAGCTTGTCTCTTAAAAGTGAGAAAATCAAAAAATTAGTTTTTATCTTAGAAAGTTGACATTTTGTGAAGTCATTACTTCTCATCTTGTAACTTTGCCATTTTTTGCCCTACAAAAAACGTTTGTATATAGTCTTGCAAAGGATCAAATGGCAAATCTTTAAAAAAAAGCTTGGTCCTATCGGATGAAAATTGACGGAGTATGGGAGAAACAAAAGAGTGCGTTTCTTTATGGCCACCCGTTATTTTTAACCGGCGCTCCTGGATTACACAATATCTTGCGGGTCTGCTTAATCGATCTTCCGTAATAGGTTTTCCTGTTTTCCGGGTACAGGTTTACAAATGCTGCACAAAGCTTCATAACTTTTACAGTTTATATTTCTAACGCAAGTGAAATGTAAACGCGAAAGCTAATGTGAATTCATTAGCTCAAGCATGTTTTTCATTTTGATGAGCCGATTCTGAATTTTTGATTAAAAATTATCAAGAGTCTCAGGGCTATGAAACTGGAAAGCTTTAATTGGCAAGCAGAAATTGGTTCTTAAACAAAAAGGACTTTAGTCAATCGATTTCATCAAGAGTCTTGCGAAAATCGAAAATTGTTGCAATACAAAAATAGGTTTATTATTCTTCCTCCTTGATTAGGGGTTCACCAGCTCACGTTCACGAACTCCGTTCAAATGAGCGAAAGAACTGTTCAAAAGTTCTTTTCGAGCGAGCTGAACTTTTCGAACAGTTCTTTCTGAACGAGCTGAACTGATCGAACAGTTCTTTTGAGCGAACTGAACGTCGACTGTGGTGGTGATTCTTTATATATATATATCTGTCTCTCTGTCGTTATACATATAGGTATTTTCTTTTCATTGGTCAGGTTTCATCCAGACCCCTAGCATCACGAAAGCCCGGTTAAACGTAAGGCTTTCGTAATGCGCTATGGCTGATAGAGAATCTGTGTGTGAACATAGTAAAACCATCTAGAAAACGCACGAGAAATGATTAGTATGCGCTACAAAAACTTTCACAAGATAAGCGTCTGTCTGAAGGAAACCTATTCTGCTCGTTCAACACAACTCTCTCATAGATGTTTTTAGAATACTGTTACGCTCAGACATTCATTCACAAGAGTGGAAGAAAGTAATGCCACGCTCTTTGTTTGCTATTGACCAGCCGTATGCTCCACTCTTTTTAACTTACGAAAGTATTCTCTCCACAGCATTCTGAATGACTGCGACGTCTGTGAAGTTCTAACACAGGAAAACACACCGTGTGACTATGTCAGTGTAGCAGCTGAAAGACAACGTTAAGTTCGCTCAAAAGAACTGTTCGACCAGTTCAGTTCGCTGAATATAGCGTTTTGAACAGTTCATCAGTTCTGAACAAAACCTGAACTTGGGAAGGTCTAACCCTGATTTGTTTAACAAAAGTCTTCTGAAGATGAGAAAAGAGTGGCTATTCATTTTTGTAGGAAATTTTAGTTTTTGACAGACGAGAAAACACCACTTAATTTTAAAAAACCGTGCTTCGTGAAAGCGTGGTCCTTACCCGGACTCTTTTTCCACTTTGTTCGGTTTTTATAAATCGCAACTCATTTTTTAAAAGGAAGTATTTTATGTTAGGAAACAACTTTAACAAGAAAAGAGACTCGAGATAAGAGAGAATTCACTCAAAAGACTCTATACGACTCTAAAAGACGTTAGAAACAAGATAATAAAATTTTCAACCGTCACTTCTCAACAATTATTTCTTTTAAACCAGCAGAAAGCAAAGAATTTCAATTCTGACTTACGTATGTCAACTTTTTTTGCACTGGAAGCGGTGCCGTTGTTGCTGTGCCAAGAACATTTTAAACAACAAAGCAAACAACGACAAAAAAGTAGAAACTCACTAAAATCGAATTTTTTGGTACATCGTTAGCAAGAAACCCGCTGGTATCGTTCGCTGATTGTCCCGTCTCAGGTGCATTATTACCAGGAGGACCGTATTTAACACTTTCGTCTCGTGTGCATTGTTCTCCTCTCTGACTTTGCGTATATTTCCAGTCAAAACTCGAAAATTTGTATAAAAAAACCTTCAAATATACAAATCTCACACTACGCTAAAAAACGGATGCCTTCGGCATGGAGTATATAATTTTCTTGATCTTCGCCGCTGGGCGCTCAAGTGCTAGTATAAAGACAATTTTAAGGGTGTTGGGCGAGCTAAAAATTTTTATCCAAAGCAGAGCATGTGATAAAACATGGAACATCCATCGTATTCTTCACTAAGGAGTAAACAAACTCTTTTCACCTCAGACCAACTCACGCCTTGTTATTTTTGCATTCAGACATGGAACGATGATGAAAAAAACTTTTTCGAGATTGGAAATGTTAAGATCTGGACAAAACCAGCATATACAGGGACCGACGTGGGCAAAAAACCAGTCTGTCTCAAAAAATTAAAAAGCGTCACCTGTGACAGTTTTTGTGAAAGTAGCTTTAAGTTTGCACAAAACCTATTTCACTTTCTCTCACTTTTAAAAGATATTTTCAGCGATTTGCTTCATTTCTAACGCTTTTTTTTGTTTTGAGGAGTTTGACATCTACCGACTCGGAACGTGAAAATCTTATTCTCCAGTGTGTATCTATCAAAACTTACTTGTTTTACAGTAATCAAATTTTTTCTAATATTCTTAATTGAAGGAGTGACACTACTGAGATTAGACTGCGTTGTTTGTAAAACATTTTCAATAGTAGTTACTTTCAAAGTCAATTCATTAGCTGAGATTCGATCGGTTCTAGTTTCTTTTGTCGAAGTTTTTCAATACCTATTAAAAGAAAAATACAGATCATGTTAAACTACACTTAACCACTTTGAAGCAAAACAACAAACGAAAACTGTAAGTCTATTTTAAGTTATTATTATGTTCTTGGCAGACGAATAATGTGATAGAATTTCTTTAACACATTTATACTCACTCTTTAAGAAATTCTCTTTCACTTGTTCATTTTCATATACTTTCGTATGTTTTGCTGTTGGCTGTGAAGTCGAAGACGTTGTTTGATTACTTGGTGCCGGCCTTTTTCTTACTGATACACCCTGTGAATTAGATGGACGTTGAATACTTGTAAAATTATGTTGAGAGGAGGCAGCCAAAGGAGCAAAATTACTACTACTAATCTGTGAAGACAATGAAGGAGTTGACATATGTTGTGGTGGATGTGGTGAAGTTGGTAAAACTTGACTGATTAGAGAAGAGTTTCGTAGTGGAACAGGACGGTTTAGGACACGAGTTTGTTGCTGTGATGGGTCTGATGATGGTGGTTCTAAAAGAGGTAAATCGTGACGTGAACTTGGTTGATCTAATACATTGTTTTGTAATGGAGATAGAGCAGTCAATTGTTGTAATAGAATATCGCTTGCAATGGCACTTCAGACGTCGTCTTTGTGGAAACAGTAACTGGTTCTGGTTCTACAGCTAAAGAGAACCAGGGAAAGTGCAATTACTTAACACAGTTTTTACGTTTTTAGAATTGATTTCGTCAATTGTTTTTCGGAGTAAGAGTCAAAAACTTTCTAGCAATACGTTGAAAAACGTTTTGGGAAAAAAACTTCTGACAGAAATTCTGCAGAAAAGTGCCGTTTTGGCATATGAAGTACCCTTTTTCCGAAATTTCGTTTTTCTATTTCGTTCTACTCACTAAAAACAGATTGTAACGTAGGATTACTTTTTTTGTTTTCTTTTCATTTGCTCTCGTTGCGGTTCCAGGTTTCGGACGAACTTTTTTTACTGAAAAAGCAACGAGATAAAAAAAGACTAATGAAAATGCAATTTGTGAGAACTGAGTTATCTCACCTTTGAGTTTCTGCTGTTGCTGTTGTTGTTGTTCAACGTTTTCTTTTAGACTATCATTTCCATCATAAATAAATGTAGACGACATATTCAACAGTTTTTTTTTCTTTCTATCACACTTTTTTTTTGTACCTAAATCAAACACAAAATGCCAGTTTTTTTCGGTGTAGTTAGTTACTGCTCAAAAAAATACACACCGGTTTCAATAAACTTAAGATTGTTTTTATTTTTGTATGGCACTAAACCAGTTTCATCATCAACTAAACAATCTGATTGTGGTACTGATTTGTATTCATCACTGGCAATTTTCAACAAAAAATATAGTGCATCTTGTCTCGAAGATTTTCTTATTTGAGTTGACGGCTGAGTGGCAAAGGTTGTAAGAGAAGGAATTGTAGCTTTTGACATTAGATTCTAAAAACGAAACCATTACAAAAGGTCTAGTCTGCAACTTGATCAACACTGTAAGTTCACTTTTCTCCCATTTTAGTAGCGTTATAAGTTACGTGCTACGAATGACGACGAACTTAGCCATGAAAAAAGTTCGTACTGACGAGGGAAGTACCCCAACTGATAAATCGCTTTTTCAACGAAACCGAGTGGACTATAGGTAGTCGACGATGCTGATTCCGAATATCACCATGAATGCTGCTGCTAGGCCTTCAAAGACCGGTC
>CAJNOQ010008222.1:0-11414 GCA_905250885.1 Didymodactylos carnosus
CCTATAATTTACTTCAACGGAAAATCATCCGTTACAATGATATGTTGCTTCACCTGCATTTGGCTCCTCAGCTTCTGATTATTCCGTTCGATTTTCACGCTAATATGCTTCGTAGGGATAACATTCAACCTAATCTTCTCTGTATCAGGCATTTAACCACTCTGTTATCTTCCATGCTCGCTTCCTTCTAAGAGTTACTAGTTAGTTTTATTCGGTACACTTTCTTTGTCCGACTTCAAGGCCAATGCTTATCTGTATCAATAATACACGTTCATTCACCATATACGAAAACCAATTAATCATGATCGAAATTGTTTATCTCTTCTATCTTTATCAGGTTCCATCTTCATCTTTTTCCTTTACAACACCCTGACATTTCTCATCAATCATCCGTTCACGTCCATATACACTAGGTAGTCACACGTACGTTAACATCATATTTTTGGCTCTGGCTATCCAACGGTTCAAGGTTATTTGAATTCACTCTTACTGAGATCATAATCGTGTTTTTTGTTCTCTTATCTCTATTCTCTCTTTTTCTCTCTCATTCTCTCCTCATCAAGTATGTATTCACAAATTTTCACTTCATTTAATTACCAAATACTAATCAGAATCACCGATCAATCGCTCGCTAATATTTCGTCGTCTACACTCCTACGATATTACATACGTTAAGTCTCATTACGGTACGTAGTTTGCATGTTTATTATTTTTATGATTTGTTTTCTGCCTGCGTTGCTTCTTCGCCTCGTTTTTGTTTTCGGGTATTTAGCACATGTTTCCCTGACGAATGGCACTCTCACACATCCGGATACAGCACTATTTTTGGATTTTATCGAACCCTATACTCCTGCTCATCGCATAATCTCTGTCTCGGCTATTTTTTCGCTCACCCATGAAACGTGTTATCTCCTACCTCTTGAAGTCACTTTTCGGATCCCTCAGTGTAACACAACCTTTGTCCTGCGACATCGTCGCTTAATTTTGGATATTATTTCTATCGGTATAGGATCTACGGCTCTCGCAACATCCATCGGGAATACCGTTCAGCTTTCTTCTCTCAGTCGTCAAGTGGATACTGTTAAGTCCCTTTTAGAGGACATAGCTCAGGTTGGGAACATCACTACTCTCCAAGCCATAACGCTCCGTTTGGGATCGGAATTGCAAGCAACTCAGGAAGCTCTTAACCGTACTATCCAAATACTCAAGGACCATTCAGTATCTTGGCCATCGTCTTACCATCTTAGAAAAGCACGTTGATACATCTTTCCTTTTTCTGGCGTTGCAGTAAATTTTATGCAATGAATTAACGCTTTCCTTTTTGTCTCCGACGAATTTGAATAGTGTTGTTCAAACAGTCATTGCCTCTGGCAATATCATTCTGCGTTCGTTTTCGCATAAAGTATTCTTCGGCATGTTGATATCGAAGCTTCTGGTTCGTCAACAAATTGATTTTATCCCATCCACCTCCTACGCTCGTCAGAATCCTCTCGAACAAGGACGGCTCGTTATCACTAGCTGTTTTCTATTGTCCCTTCGCAATTCCCTTTTCCATCTACAAACGCACCACCATCCCTTTTTATCATCAGAACAACACCGTTCGGCTTGCTCATATGCCGTTCTATCTTGCACTGAATCCTCGAGATAATACTAGTATTGAGTGGTACCCGGAGGATGTCTCTAACTGTGATTTCAACATCATGCCAACTTGTCGAGATACTCCCGCTATTCGCACTCTTTCAACCAATATCTGTCTGACACAGATTCTCTATAACCGACCTCTAGACAACTGTTTTACCGAAAAGGTTCCAAGAGCTCCATTCTTTGTTCAACAGCTACGCTGTTCACTCTGGGCCGTATCTACTGTGGACACCCTGCATTGTGTTAAAGTACACACAGTATTAGCTCCCTCAAGTAGTCATGAAGTCTGGCGTCAAAACCAACCTTTGATTTTGCCAGCAGTCGCGCTGGTTAATGTTACTCTAGACTCCTCAGTCGTTTGTCCGAGATTCACCATCACAGGTCGTCCAACATCCCTTAGTCCTCAACCGTTTAGTATTTTTCACAACGGCACCTTTTTCTCGTCTGACGCTGAAGTTTTGAACATGCATTCTGCACTGAACAATACTCTCGCCAGGCCCAAAGTTCTATATTTACCTTCCGAGTTAAAGCGCCTGTTACATTATTTGAATCAGACTTTTCCGACTCCATCTTATCATCCTCTCAAACATCCTATCTTTCTATCTTCGATCTCATTGCTCTTGGTGGTTTTGTTCCTCCTCTCCTGCATCACAATGTTTCTCTACATCACTCGCAATTCTTTAAAACGTGTCATATCCCCGCAGCTCAAAATCGGTATCGCTGACGGCGTTGCCCTACCTAACACGGCACCTCAGCCCTGAACGCTATTCCCTCCATTGAGGACACTCTAAATCAAATACGTCTTTGGCTTTCACACAATTATATATCTTCTCGCAATTACTCTGATGCCCTACAGTGTGTCGCTAAATTTGAACATGCTCCTTCGTCCGCTTTTGATCGTCGTAATAACATTAATCCCGACGAACTTCTCCGCATTGTCTGGTATACGGTTCAGCCCCTTCCCGAGCTCCATTCTTTGTTTTTTGACCAAGTAGTGGATATCAATGATGGCGCATGTCCCCAAGGCGAAGCCACCCGCTTAATGCAAATTCTGTGGGTCATGAAATCATTTCCTGACTCCCCTACTTCTACCGATCCAACTCACCCTAAATCAACTGACTCATCCACCACGTCCACTGAAAAATCGGTTATCTATTCATGCAGCGATGTTCGTTTGGATCGCATCAGCACATTGTAACGTCTACTTCTCCTCCTCCGCTTCAATACAATACATTTACTCGCTCATCGCTACGACTACACCTGTTGGGACATACGTCATCTTTACCTCGTACTCACATTCCACCTCTAACGCCTCTCATGGATCACACCTTCACCACCGTGTTTATCATCACCACCTACTCATCTCCAACCTCTGACACGGTTTGTTCACTCATGGACATTAAATTTTCGCATTACCCGTCGTCGCGAAACTACCGACTTCTTCCCGCATGCCTTACCGTCTCCCTTCTGCACGATCCACTACTGCTAGCCTCACATATCCACCTACACCTCTGGTCTTACCTCACTACCATCATTGTTTTTAATCGTTTCTCGGCATTTTATGTTTACGTCGCGTCCTTCTTCCGTACATCACCATCTACGATCGCCATTCTCCCACAACAATTAGCTCAGCATCACCTATTCTATCTCACATCATCGCTTCATCCAACATGGCACGTCATCCATCGTCAACTCTACTTCTTCACGACTGCACGCAATAACTTCACATTATGGCATTAAAACATTGACTTAATCCTCTCCCGTTTTTTTTTAATGTTTTTATTTGTTTCATTTTTTCCTTTTTATTTTTTAATTTTAATTTTTTTTGTCTTTTCTTTGTTTTGCTTTGTTTTTCGATTCGTTGGTCCTACTCTCAATGTTCTTTTCCGGGTCATTTTAATCTTGCCGTCTAGTTATTATCTTTTTGATTATGTTTTTTATTTTTTTCTATTATTGTTGTTTTTTTATTTATTTTTTGTCTCCTTTTTATTTTTTATTTTTTGGTTTTTTCTCTCTCTTTATCTCTCTCGTCTTGTGATTTTCTGTTTCCGGCCGCTCGGGCAACCTCTTCCGCAGTATCCGCGTGAGGGCACTCGGATCGTGGTGGGGGGGTATGTGACAATTATTTGTCACAACCTCTCTTTCCACTATGTACAAATTATCTTCGTATACATGTATGTTAGTTTGTTTTGTTCTGTCCTGTCTTTGTTGGTAGTTTTGTTGTCTCGTTGTTCCTGTTCTTTTTCTTTTTCTCTTTCTATTTCGTTTCGTTCTTATCTGTTGGCGTGTAGTAGAAGATATATGGAACCGAATAGTTTTTTAGTTTTAATAGGTTGTAAATTTTTTATAAAGAGTAGTCGAAATAAAACTATAATATACATACACTACGTACTATAAAGCACACGTACAATAACCCGTCAATGACTTATAAGTAGAGGAAATATAAGTCTCTCACACCCTACACAGTCAAAATCTGTCCTGTTAATCTTATCCATGACATTATTCATAAAAAAAATCAATAACACTGTTGATTCGATGTCGCCGGATTATAAAGCTCTGTTTAGGAGACGAAAAAGTAAACAGTCACGTGTATTCCAAATAGCTTATCCAGTACTTTCTTCGAACTCATTTATTGTACCAAGTACAAACGCATCATTGTATACTTCAGTTTATAATACTCGATTACTTTTTTCTCTTTAAAGTTTTGATTTTAGACGTAATACAATTTTTGACGGTAGTCTAACTTGTATTCGTCAGTATTATCGAGCCATACGACTACGCACTCGTTGTATACTGCTAAACGATCGCCATCGTCCTCTGCATTGTCCCTCATACGTGTGAACAATCCCTCTTCTTCTTCTACGCTAAAACTAAAAAGGCAACTACGCTCATCCCAAGTAGTCATCTTCTATTCAATTGGCCACCCTAACCATTCGAAACAGAGACAAGAAAGCAAGTATATGGGATTTTCATAATGTCAAACTTACAATGCTTCTTTGAAACCACCATGAATTTTAACGGATTGACTCTTTTTACCCCAGAGCATAAAATTTAAAAAATGACACCTTCTATTGTGGTCTAATTAGCTTAATGAAGGTAACATCAAAATCATATGGTTCGATGGAGGAAGAGTGGAGCTTCACAATGATATAAGTTCTAATTAATTAGCATTCATCATTAATGAGCCACGATGATTTTAAAAAATATCACGAAAGCGGCTCTATTTGAAATGACGATCAATAGAGAAAAGTGTTCTTGTCCCTATCATGACATATCACACCTGAGCTATTTCGAAGACTGATCATGTCTATCATATCAAAATTTGGTGTTTTTTTTCTAAGTAAGGATGCATCAACCGAGATTTTTGCATATTCGGAATCAGTATGACGAGTTACGTTGTACGGCGCAAAAATCTCGTCGGGCTCCCTCCATTTTTCTTGGATCCGGCGGCTCCGTTGGAGGTTTCACGGTATGTTACGCTATATTCAGCTGTAGACATCAAACACACTTGCTTCACTCTTACATTCTATAGTAAAGACGTGTTCTTCTTTCTTGTTTTATTTACTATAGTTGATATATACACGTGCTTTTTACCTCTTCTTTATCTCTTACTGTACTATGAACAACAAAGAGTAAGAGAAAATGCAACTTCGTCGTACTTCAACATAAATCGGATATATCGTAAGCATGGAAATGATTTATCGGGACATAAAAAACAACAGCGTGTGTCTCCCTTTCGTATCAAATTTAAAGAGGAAAGTAAATTTCCACATAATGACGTCAGTATCATTAAAGATATAAATCCTAAATGTAAGATAATTTTCATGTACGGACGTCCTGTTGTGATAAATCAAGAAAAATGTTATCTATTATATGCAGATACGGCGACACAATTTGATTTTCTATTAAACACAGAAAATTGGCTTGATAGAATTTGTGACAGTCAATATTTAGTTGAACTGCCAAAAAATATTCGCTCATCATATTCTATTGCTGTCAAAAATGTTCCGGCTCAGTGGAATGCTGTAGGTTTTGGAGACGAACCTAACCAAGGTATTCAACAATTGTTAGAGCGGAAAGGTTTTTTATCAACGTAGGTAAAGTTAGCACCAGATTCGAATATTTTCGGCGCAGATTCATTTCTAAACTTGGTCCAACCTGGAGACGACTTGGTCCAGATAGAGCTCAACAAGCTCTACAAAACGCTGTATTTGCTTTCTCAAAACAAACAGCGCTTTATGAGAAAAACTTTAAAAAGTGTTTTTTTTAACACGAAAAATTACGCTTTTACAGTAAACATTTCACAGATTCATTCCAAAGCTGAACTGAACATTGTTCGATAGAACTCATCGAGACGTATCCAGACGTGTCCTCTAATGACCTTCATCTCAACAAAAATATTACAAAGTTTTCCAAAGATCCTTTATCTCTGTGCTATTCAGGAATAAAAGTTCCGCAGATTCATTCCAAGACTTGGCCCAAAGCTAAATTGCACCTTGTTGGGTAGAACTCATAGAGGCGTATACAACAATGTCCTCTGTTAACCTGCATCTCAGCAAAAACATTAGAAAGTGTTCCATAGATGCTATTTTTATTGTACTGTATATGCATATACAACAGGTACTCCCAAGAAAATACATGAAAAAGTAATGGAAAATAGCTACGTGAAAGTAGAGAAGATGCGTGCGGAATTAGAAGTAGTATATCAAATTAAAATAAAGATTGAGATGTGTTCGAATAATAATAGTCATTTGTTATTGTGATTGTTGTTTCTCTAAGCGTTTTGTATGATAATAGTCCAGTAACTCAGTATTTTGAGATGGCATGCGTTTTACGGTACAACTAAATTTATGCCAGCAGTAGATTATCATTACTGTTACCAAAATCCAAGTTACAGTCACAGCAGACAGAATGTTAAACAATGTTGTTCGAGCCATTGTCATTGATGGTACACTAGAACATTAAGAGATGATATGACGCATGTGCATTGTAAGAGAGGCGTTCGGACCTGTACGACGGTTTGAAAAGAAGCTGCTTAACCGTCAAAATTAACTATGTTTTCCTTTTTACGGGAAAAAATAATTACGTAATAAACAAATTACTCACTGAGTTGGCTCTGATTTTGGTACTTGATTAATAAAGTTTATAATATTATCAACGTCGTCTTGTAAATACGGTAAATTATCCCATACACTAGAACTATTCAAACTTTTCACCATGTCAAATATCTCATTTTCTGGACTGTTCAGTGTTCCGTTTTGTAGAATAACATATGACGTTGACTGAGAGGGAAGCGACGGGGCGCTTAAGTCAAAACCGGGATTACTCGGACATTTTATTGTTGTGCCATGTGAAACATTTACGATCGAAACCGGAGATAGTGGAAGTGGTTCATTATAATACTTCCGTGCTTTGCCTGGTGATTTGGATGCTTTATCAGTATATTTGATGCAGGTAATACTTGAGTTGATGGACACAACCCATAATGAGCCAGATAGTTGTCTTACAAAATGGGGCATAGGTGACAATCGTTCTGGATGGCATTGGTTTAACTGTTGATCATTGAGTATTTCGGCAAGACACGGATTAGCTATTTCATCTGTAACCAGTTGATTATCGCGACACGTAATGACAGATCCAAATTTACATGCTGCAACATCTGCTGAGTACCGCTCAATGTAAGTATTATCAGCTCGATTTTGTCCAACATAAATGGGTAAGTTATTCAGACGAACATAATGTCTTTTATGAAAATGTGGTATGGATTTAACTTCATATACGGAAAATAGTGATGGCGGAATTGGTGGCAAAGCAAAAAAGTTAGTAATAACAATTCGACCTAAAAAGTAAAAATGTTCGATATTACTGAACAGCAGGTTCACGGTAAGCAACGAGGAAAATGGTGGATTATCTATTTACTGTTTGATTTGAGGATGTTAATTTAGTGTTATTTTAGAAAATAAATATAAATAAATCATTTACTTTTATAAAATAAAGATAAATTTTTTGTTCATTTATTTATATTTACTTTTAAAATAAATGAATCCTTTATATTTATTTCTTTATTTCTACCTTTACTTTTAAAATTAAGGTAAAATAAAGAAAATAAATATAAATGATTCATTTATTTGTGTAAAGTAAATATAAATAAAAGAAAAAAAATTTATCTTTATTTTACAAAAGTAAACGATTCATTTATATTTATCCATTATTATAAATGAGCAATAAAACTAAATTAACACCCCTAGTTTGATTATTTCATCAGCTATAAAACCGTACGATTTTAGGGTTTTTGAAAAACCTTCTGGAAGACACCTAAGAACCAGAGATGGGCGAGTCACCACTTTTTTCGAGTCTGAGTCGGTAGCCTTCGAGTCGAAGTGAGGGTGCAGTCAAAAAAATTGACTGCAGTCACCTCGAGTCATTTTCTAGAGGAAAAGTTCCGCCTGATCATTTTTCCAAGAACAGGTCTTCAATCCTCTCATGTGACGCACTGTTCTATTTAGAATATTCTCAAATCTGTCTCTTTTGGTATATAACAAATATAATAAACACCGTCATAACAATCCCAAGTTGCACATGACTGACTCGAAAGTGACTCGGTCTCGAGTCAGTTTATCAAGTTTATCGAGTCTTTCACCTCGAGTCCGAGTTCGAGTCATAGAAAAATGCGACTCCGAGGCGTGACTCGGAGTTGCCCGTCTCTACTAAGAACCTTTCGGATAGAGACACAAAACCTGTATTTTAAAAGAAGACAAATGTATCAGGTTAAATATGTCTTTATTTTAACTAAAGACTTTTGGCTGATTTCGCTGTGAGGACCCACTTAATGTTGTACAATTTCACCAAAGTTTTCTTGTAATTGAATTCTTCTAAAAAATTTCAGATCGTGGCACCTATGTATTAGTGTATTTTCTTACAGTGATGCTCAAGACTAACACACTGATTTACGTGACTAATAGTGTTGTGCAGTTAACTTACCTATTTCGTCTTTATTTGGAGTGTTCTAGTTTTTGCTTGAGGCGAACGAAATATGTTGGAAGAAGAGACGTTCCGTCAATAATTGTGCTAAACCATACCCAGCATAGGTTGTATTTATGTACAAATCAATATATAATAATCAATATATAATTTATCGCCACTTCTGATAAACAACCGTATACAACATTGAAACAAACGTTTGATCTCGTCGAATCCGATAGCTGGGACCACGCTAGAATATATTGGCTTTTAGCCTTACAAAGAATAAAAACCAAGACCACAGCTCAAAATGTGTACGGATCGTGTGACGAAAACGTCTGGAGATTTATCAAATCTATTCAACGATATCGAAGTGAATCAAACTGTACGAGAGAACAATGCTCACAGCATGTATAATACAGTAACGATCTGGCGTTAGAGTATGTGAATGCCGACTTTGCTCTCCCCGGTTTACCGAATAACACATTTGTTCTTTAGGCATGACGAAAAAGGTAAGTTAAAATCTAATCTCACTCAGTTTGCATATGAAACTGAGTCAAAATGCACCGACTTCGTTGTGGAACTAACAGAAATAGATGATATCGATGCCTACGATCCTCCATTAGAGTATGGAAAAATCAGAATATTCAACACGGATACAAATCAACAGGAATATAAGTAAATGTCTTTTCTTTTTCCGAATTTAGCGTTTCGTTATTGTTTCACGATAACATTAGACATACACCCTTTTATACTTTAGAGAAGCGTTTATTATGCTCGGCAACTCGCATAACAAAGCCATGTACATTCGTTAATGACCCTTCACCATTCTGTATAGTAGATGTATCCAATCTGCTTGTGAAAAATAAAGTTCTCAAACAGATTCCTTCTAGAATCATCGATTTGCCTATTTCGATGACAATTGGGGATCAATGGTAAGTGGATTTATTTCACAAACATTTCTTTACAGAGAGCCGATAGGATATTTGTTCACGAGATTCATTAAAAATATTGTCATAGTAATGTTCAGCTAATGTGAACGAGATTTTATATAGAAAATTCAACTTACATTCATGGTTCATTCTGAAGATATTTAACTGTGAGCCTTATAATCCGTGAAGGGTGGATGGTACCTTACAGTGTAAGGTACTATCGATCCTTCCCCTTATTCAACGATATCGACCCTTCACGGACTATGAGCACAGAAACAATCATATGTCACTAGAATGGCTGCCGATGTTCTTCTCATACCACGTTCTATATGATAACGTGTAACAGCTAGGCATGCACCGGTTAAAAACCGGTTGTTTTTCCTCTTTTCGCAGCAACTAAATTATACGAATGGTATGGTATATTAAATTTTTCTCACAACTGAGTTTTGTAGAGCAAACATTTCTCTACAAAATGAGTTTGAAAAAAACGGTAAAAATAAATTGGTATAAATGGGGATATAACGATTAATAACCGTTACGAACGGGACCCTTCATAGCAGCGCAATTGCAAGGAAAAGAGAAAAGATAGAAAGACTCCCCATAGCTCATTTTATGGAGAAATGTTTGCTCAACAAAACCAAGTTGTGAGCAAAATTTAACATGCCATACTCTTCATACAATCTATTTTCGGAAAAAGCTAAAAATATCGGTTTTTAACCGGTGCATGCCTGCGGTACCAGCAAAAATTGAATACTCTTTTACTCAAAAACTTTTATATTTGTTTAGGTATGATCTTGCTGGAACTGTGAACGATACTGAAGCCCATTATACAGCTACAATCAAAACATCCAAGGACTACATTGATTTCGACGATCACCGCGGATTTTCCACATACGGTGAAAAAGAGGAAGCGGAAACCGCTGTTTATACTAATAGAGGAACAGTGTTATAGTATAAATAGCAGCAGGATCTTTTTTTCTAATACGTGGTTTTCTTCGGACAGAAATTGCCACTCATTTTCCTCTAGAATTAATTTTTTTCCTTACGTATAAATTACTCAAACGTTTGCACAACTCAAACAGTTTCAAAACATTCCTGGCACATATTTACGTATTAATCGAACAAAAAATTAAGCCTTTTAAACTTTTCTCAGTCTTACTAAGTTTTCTAAAAATTAAATTAAGAATACCTTTCAAAAGTAACAGCGGTAACTGTAATACGTACTTACACTACACTTTATTTCTTAGTAATCTTTGAACGGAACATACCAAACAGTCCTTCCCATATTGAATATAATTCATGTGTTCACTCATTCTTCCTCAATAGTGCATGATATCCATACATTTTTCTTTTCATTCAATCAGCCTGAAATTTTATATTCTACATATATTCAATTAATTAAACATACGTACCCTGGCTAACACAAAAAAACACAAAAGGATTGACTCTGACGTCAAAGTGACAACACGATATACACAAACAATCACCCACAAATATATACCGGTTATGTACAATATATACTATCTCAAATGTATGAGCGAGGAGCATATACCTACATCCAAAAACATTCCCATTCGTCACAAAACATCTAAGAAAAATAGCCCATTTTCGACAAAATACGACACACAAAAATAATCTTTGAACACTTTCTAATGTTTTTGCTGAGATGCAGATTAACAGAGGACATTGCTGTGACTGTAACTTGGATTTTGGTAACAGTAATGATAATCTACTGCTGGCATAAATTTAGTTGTACCGTAAAACGCATGCCATCTCAAAATACTGAGTTACTGGACTATTATCATACAAAACGCTTAGAGAAAAGATAGAAAGACTCCCCATAGCTCATTTTATGGAGAAATGTTTGCTCAACAAAACCAA
>CAJNOQ010008223.1:0-11410 GCA_905250885.1 Didymodactylos carnosus
CAGTCGTCCCCCATAAACGTTCGAACCAACGGCTGTCAACTGGGTATGCCTCATTTTGTAAACCTATCTAGTTTTTTGGGTGAAGGGCTATATCGATGACTCACACACCATCAGATTGGCCAACACACCAGCTTTAAAAGCTTTTTAAAATTCTTTTTCCTTGCTGAGAAAAACGGCTTTTACTGAAAACCAAAGAGAAACAGCGAGGAGATCTTTGGAAAATCAGGCCTTGTGTAAACATTTTCAATAGGATTGTATTGATTTTCTTCCATGCTATGATAGCCCAAGGTATCCTCTTCAAAATGAGAGTCAAGCGAGACCTTGGTTTTCCGCGGCTCGGCTGTTGTGTCGGATTTCTTGCGAGTCCCAGAACTAGCCCCCGCTGACTATTGGTAGTCTTGAAAACGGATGGACTATAGGTAATCGATCATGCTGAGTCTTGTGGCAATATTTATTTTTAGAAAAACTTCTAAAAGTCTACCGAAAAGCGAGTTTTACGAAAATTTGGGTTTTCAGGCTGTTTTCACCTGTTAAAAAGTTCACTATTCACTCAATAAACATCAGAGCAAGTTCAGACCTTCAGAAGATAGAGTATTTAAGCTATTATATATCTATTTATAGCAGATCTTAAAAAAAGTTTACAAAACCCTAAGGTTTTCCAAAAGGGTGTCTGGAAAACCCATTAACCCAAATATGCTTTTTCGATTTTTTCGATCCTGTAATCAGGTTTAGCGGAGAAAATCACCCATATCCTCCTAACATTTACAATCATTCAAATATCAGCAAACAGGCACTAAGAAATAATAAATTATATAGCGCTTTATATAAAATGACATCAATAACATATACCATTTCAAAAATAAATGAGAAAACGTTTGTACATAATACAGACATAATCGTGTGTGATGCTGATAGATTTCAATTGATAACTAGTAAGATACCGTCCATAGACAAACACAGATTAGTTCAAGATAGATTAGACGTGGTAACAGTAATAATTCTTGATCTTTTATTAGTATTAATTTTAATAGGGTTTACTTATTGGATGTATTTGTTATTTGATTGATAATTATTTTAGTTGAAACTAATCATAGTCCATTATTTTTTGCCGAAGGGGAAAGTAAATTAGTATCAGGTTTTAATATTGAGTATGGAGCTGTAATATTTGCTTTTATTTTTATTTCCGAGTATGGTATAAATATTGTTTTTTCTTGGTTAACAAGAGTTTTTTTGCCAACCCAGCTTTCGAAAGTACGCTTACGTAAAACTTTTGTTTAATTTTTCAACATGAAAATTGGAAAAAGTTAAAGTAGTCGCATAGCATAGAAATACACAAAAGTCGACTCAGTTTTGGATCCTGACTCCGAATATGGTATTTTTATTGCATAAAAGTTGAGTTCTGATGGAGAAAGTTGAGAATTACACCATTTCTCTTCAGGGATGAGCGAAGAAGTTGTATTAAGGCCTGGTCGTGTTTTTATGCTGGAGTCGTAGAGTTTGACAATAAGAGCAACAAATACATTACTTATAATTCTGCGCATATGATCAACTTTTTACATAGACCTGTCGAAAAATGTGTTTTGGTTTCTATTTTTCAGTTGACCAAGCACGATGTTTTTAACATAAATTGAATAGGCATAATTTCGAGCACTAAAGATATTATTTCTGTTGATCAAAATGATTTGCGCGCACAATTATGTTGATCTTGAAAAGTGAATAAGATTGATTCTTATACATTCAAGCATTAAAACAAATAGCTTTTGAAAGCAAATGATGCAAGTTTGTTCACAAAAATAGTTTGTAAAAATATTTTCTTTTATTCGTTATGCCTATAGAGTAGAGTACACAAATGATGATGCAGACTGTTTTTCTTTAAAGTTTCTATACAATCACTTCAGAACCGAATATCATGGGTATATTCTCGAAGATAAAATGCAAATCATTTCCTTTTTCTTCTTAGCGAATAAATTGTAGTTTTCATCATTTGATATAATTTGCAAAAACACAAAAACAGGGTAAGGAGAGAGCAAAGAAAAAAAACTAAAAGCATAAGTGATCCATAAAGTAACTGTTCTACTAAGCCATGTATTACTCCCGGCTGGTAACAATCCGTTGCATTTCTCTCGTAAAACATTATGATAGATTATCTGTGCGTTAATTAAATCACATCGATTAGCTTGCAGATTCCGCAAAAAATACAATCAATATAAATGTATACATAAGCTTTTGTAAGTTGAACCTTATCTGCTGTCAGTGTCCTGTAATCTGAGTGTTGAAAATTGCATTAGTCTTGACAGATACATATTTAATATCCGTACGTAGGTTTGTTAGGTTCCCGGATGAACTAAGATCTTTCTCACCTAACGTTTATTTAGACTCTGCGCAATAACCTTGACTAGGCTCTGCGCAATAACCTTGAATATATTCTTGCGCAATAACTTTGAGTATGATCTTCTGACTTATGTCACGACTCTAGTACGTGACATAACAAGGTTTCTTAAGTTTTTCATAAAAACCTGTGAAAAAAAAGTGTTTTTCTAGATATTTAGTCAACAAAATTGAAGCCTCCTTCCGACCATCTTTTATTCTATAGAGGTCATGGAACTACACGTCGCGAAACTTGTATGTATACTAACAATAATCCGAACGGTGTTGTCGACATGTGGTCCTGCTCAAACAATGCAAAACGAAGGTCTAAAACTATGCTGTTATTACGATACAAAACATATACCCACAATTGGTTACGGTTTTAATTTGCAACGATCAGATGCAGCGTCGGTCTTGAAACGTTATGGTTTGATTCTTTCAACAGTTTTGAATGACTGTGTACACAACACTAAACATAATTGCTTGCTGCAAAATCAGGCTGCAGAAATATTTAATAGCGGGTCATATGCGGAAGCTACAGCATGTGTTGAAAAATATGTTTCAGGATTACCATCGATAGTCAAAGCAGGACTCATCGATGTTGCGTTTGCAGGTTGTGCCACATTGAACCAGTTCACGAAGATGAAAGCCGCACTTCAAACAAAAGCTTGGAAGACAGCTGCCAATGAACTAAGAAACTCTGCATGGTGTACGCAAGTGAAATCAACACGTTGCAATTTAGATTATCAATGTATTGCGTCGGGTGACACTACACAAACTTCAAGCCGAACTACGCAATCAAGCAGTGTAAAACCAACCACTGTAAAACTAACCACTGTAAGACCAACCACTGTAAAACTAACCACCGTAACACCAACCACTGTAAAACAAACCACTGTAAAACAAACCACTGTAAAACAAACCACTGTAACACCAACCACTGTAACACCAACCACTGTAAAGCTAACCAATGTAAAACTAACCACCGTAACACCAACCACTGTAAAACAAACCACTGTAACACCAACCACTGTAAAACTAACGACTGTAACATCAACCACTACAAAACCAACCACTGCAAAACCAACCACTTTAAAACAAAGCACTGCAAAACCAACCACTGTACAACGAACCACTGCAAAACCAGCCACTGTAAAACGAACCACTGCAACACCAACGACTACTACAGTAGAATCCACGACTCCTCCAGTATCCACGACTCCTCCAGTATCCACGACTCCTCCAGTAGAATCCACAACTGCTCTAGTAGAATCCACAACTGCTCCAGTAGAATTCACGACTGCTCCAGTAGAATTCACGACTGCTCCAGTAGAAGTCACGACTGCTCCAGTTGACTATACCGATCCTCCTGAAGATACGCCGTCATACCCAGATCCACCGTCGTATCCTGATCCACCCTCATATCCGGACTATGGAGGCGACTATGGAGGCGACTATGGAGGCGACTATGGAGGCGATCGAAGAAAAAAGCGTTTTGCCCTTCGTCAGAAACGAGGCTTACGTCACGCTCTAAGAGAGAAAAGATATGCTCCGAAGAAAAGTTTTTAAACACTCAAAACGTCTATCTCATAAGTATAAGGCGAATGTTTGCAGTCAACGTTTGTGATGATAATACATTCAAAAGAATATTTTTTTTGCATATAGTCAAACATAATTATGTAATCAAGTGTTGTTTAAGCTAAATGATGTTTTATGTAGTAAATCTATCGTTCTTTCAAACATATTTGGGAAGTTTTCGAGAATTTCTAGGGATACTTGTGGTTTGTTCGTTGGTTGATAAACGTGCCAAGTACAAGTGGTAGACATCCAGATTGGTTATATTAAAAGATTCACTATTCGCTCAATAAACATCAGAACGAGTTCAAATTTTCAGAATGTAGAGCTTTTAAGCTATTCTATATCCTATTTATCGGAGATCTCAAAAGAAATTTTACAAAACCCTTTCTTAAACCCCTTTATTTAACAAAAGTTTTTCTAGAAAACCCAATAACCAAAATATGCTTTTTCGAATTTTCGGTCTTATAATCATGTTTCGCGGAGAAAATTAATCATATCCTGAAGTTTTGAACTCGTTCTGATGTTTATTGAGCGAATAGTGAATCTTTTAATATTAGGTGAAAACAGCCGGGAAACCCAAATATTCGTAAAACTGGCTTTTCGATAGATTTTTAGAACTTTTTCTAGAAATAACTACTGCCACGAGACTCAGCATGATCGATTACCTATAGTCCATCCGTTTTCAAGATTACCAATGGTCACTGGGTGCCAGTCCTGGGACTCGTAGGAAATCCGACACAACACTAGAGCCGCAGAAAATCAAGATTTCGCTCTGCTCTCATTTTGAAGAAGACACCTTGGACTATCAGACCATGGAGGAAAATCAATACAATCCTATTAAAAAGTTTTTACACGCGACCTGGTTTTTCAAAGATCTCCTAGAAAAGCTGTTTTACAAAACACTTCTGAAAAAGTTTCTGCTTACGAAAACATGCCCCCAAGTCTCCGCTTTCTTATGGCGGAAGCCGGAGCTCTCTAGCTGGCTTCTATCAAAAGTTATTAAAAAAACAACGGAGTCCATTCTATTTTGGTACAGACAGTAGCTATATTGAAACACCAGTTTTTATCACAATAGGTAGCAAGCTTATTCCGATAACGTATATAGCATGACATATCAAAGTAGATCTATAGATCTCGATAGTGAATTTATCGCAATAAATAGGATAAGTATCGTGATATTCCCAATTTTTCCACTAATATCGAGTTATATCGCCCGATAGTTAAAGTCCTCATGGGATAGGGCATTGTTTTCAGGGCATTTGCCGTAATGCTTATGTCTCCACGAAAACTCATCGGATAATTCTGGAAAGCGTCTCATTATGAAGAGAACACTTTCTGCTATCAGATCATGTGAAAGAAAATTTTCAAATGTACAGAAAAGGAGAGCAAAGTTTATGAAACTAAACAACTGAGTTTTTTTAGGCTTGACGGAAAAACTTCAAAAACTCATCACTTTTTGAAGAAAGGTCGTGGGGTGCTGGGAGTGGTCTCATTTTGTAGCCCACATTTTCCTCTACATCAGGCTATGCTCAGCTCAAAATCTGAAATTTTTTCAAGAAAGAGGGGGGTTATCTATAACTTTGCGCAAGTTACTGATGTTCATATGCCGCGGATTGCTCGCTCGACAGTATACTTTCTACGTTGTGATGTACAATCATAGTTGCTCAGGCTTTCAGAAAAGCTAAGATCTTGTTACTGAGCTCACAAGCGACCGAAGGAAAGAACTCTGCATCAAGCTGCCTTTTTGCATTCAGAGCTATGATTAATAGTTAATTAAGGTGTGTATGGCCATCTTCTAAGATTGTCTGCTGCAGGAAAGATATCAAACTACCTGAAACTGAAAAGTTTATGTCAACACCATACACTGTGAATGGGCATCACAAGTTGAAGTATTTCTCTTCTTGCACCTCTTATTCTTTTAGTTTATGAGTCATTCTTACACAAAAAGAAAATCATTAAGGCAGTCTAGACTGGTAGAACTAGTTTGGACGCTTCTGGGTTATTGAATTATGCTGATTGAAGTTTGGCTTTTGGATATAAAATGTTTACTCACGTTCAATTTCATCCTCTTCATCATGATCCGTTAGCCGTTTCGAAGCAGTCTCTTCCCTCGACATTATTTCATTACACAAAACTCGCCATTTACTCTCCTCAACTTCCTCGTTCTCGTTTAATCCATAGTCTAATGTTTCACATATGTTCAAGATCGCATTTGGAATTGAGTTTTTTAATGATGATATAGCGTAGTATAAAACGAAAAACGAAAAGAACAGTAATAACCGTAGATGCCTCATAATTTCGCTTTTTTTATGATTGAGACTATGCGCCAGAATATGTTATGTATCGAATTCTATTTTAGTTCTCTTTCCCTTCTGTTTGACACACTTTAATTCCTATCTCATTAGGCACTTTCTTATTTATTTCTAAAGAGAATATTTTCTTTAGAAACTTTTATTACTTTTTAGAAGGTGAATATATTGGCTGTTTTTCTCTTAGAAAAGAATAATTTGAAGCAAGAAAAGGAAGAATATTCATTCAAACATTCTCTTGACAAACAGCAATTACACTGTTCTTTTAAAATCATGGCATGCACTTTTGTCAATCAATATTCAAAAGAATTTTAGCATGGTATTTTTTTCAGGTTATTTTCGTCGTTGTCATTATAGGTCGTTGTTAGTCATGTGCATTGGCGTATTGTTTATACAAAACAAGAGGAGCCATTTTTCTGCAAATACCGTCTGCTGTTCGGAGTACTGTTAGGCGGTGGGATGCTTTGGTATTCAACAGGTGTGCTACACGAGAAAGTTGTCTAGGCTATCTCAATCAGCAATGATGCAATCAGTGGTCTTTTGGTTTATAAGGGTTTCTCGATGTGCTCTTTAATTTGTTCAGCGAAAAGTTCTGTCGAAAATGCTCTGAAGTAGGGTTTCCAGACAACCCTGGTTTTTGGGCTATCTGAGCCAAGTAAAAAGGGTTTCCAAAAAAACTGGACGTTGATTTTTGATAACATATTCGGATTTCGCGTTCAATGATAAACAATTTTGAAAAAGCAAGTCTCCAGCTCAAAATTTCAATTTTTAAAATAAATTTTAAATTTTAACAATTTATCCTTTACCTACAGTTGCTCTGCTGCTTTTTTCAACTCAATCTATGGTATGTGTTGTATAGGACAGGTAGTATAGACTGATGCACATCTGCTCCAGGAGTTGTTGGGCCTGGATCGGCCTAATTAAAGTTTCTACGGATCTGAGCCGGGAACCAGATGCCGCTCCGATCTATCAAAGTTGTTGGAGCCATTCCTATGTGATTACCTTTCTGTAGGTATTGAATCAAGTCGTACTTGCTAAACTGTTAATGAAATCACATTTACATTTGGTGATCAAATCGGAAGAAGTGATAAACAAAATATTCTTATTATTTTCAGAATTTGAGATATTTAGACCATTTTTGAATAACTTATATAAACTTTTTTCATACTACGTGGAAAACATTGTCACGGTGATGATCAGCACACTGTCCAATCTAGTCAAAGCCATTTGCTTATTTGTGAAATTTTTAGATAGGACTGATATGCAGTAGTACGAAATGTTGAGAACTGCTAATGGGAAGGCTGTTAGGCGTTTTACTATATCTAAAATGATCACGCAATTTCTCCTGTGTGAAACATTATTAATGAGTCCATAAAAGATATCTTTTTCCCAGGAATACCACCGACACGCGCCGGACACTCGTGCATCCATACTTAGTGGTTTAATCTGACACTCGTTCGTTTGAATAGACAGACTCCTGCAAAGTGACTGTGACCTTGAGTTTTTGAGGAAACAAGAATTTCATTAAAATGTACTTCCTTTTAATGAAACTCCGATATCCCAACAGATGCAAGGTCAGGATATCGTTGTAGTCTCAAATATTATATAAACTAACTGGCAACTAAGGGCGGGAGGGAGCGGGTGGCGCCATGGCCTTCCGGAGGGGATCGAATTCTCCCTTACCAGCGTAATCTTTAGATTCTGAAGAAAATTTGGGAATGTTTGTATAAATAAATCTATCACTCAAACGTTCGATAGTCAGATTAAGCCACAAAGTATGAATGTACGGGCACGCGGTGCGCATCAGTGGAATTCCTGAAAAAAGGGCGTCTTTCGTGGCGGGCATTATTAATCCGAACCTAACTTTATTCACTTATGTGAGTGTTTTCTTCCAGCACAGTACCTTTTTTGTTTTATACATAAGCATTATGGTGAATTGATAGAAATATAATCGACTATCACCATGTCCTATATCATTACATAATTGAATCAATTTTTGATCATTTAATTTTTCTGATATCATTCTTAACGTATTCAAATATACTTTATAATCATCTTGTGTTTTCAACATTACAAGTTGCTTTTTTATATGCATAATTAAACATTGCTTTTTCATATGAAATTCTAAAACATTGTACACTTGTATCAGCTAATTTCATTTTATTCGTTAAATATAATCCACATTTAATATAATATTGATGATAATTAACAAAATAACGATAGTAAATAGTTAACTGTTCAATTTCATTCTTTGTTAATAATAAACTATTTGAAAATGATGATGTTATATCAGTATAAAATATAAATAGTGGTTTTTCTTCTGTATAAAATGTAGTATACTCTTCTGATAAAAATGAAGTGAATAAACGAAGTTTTGTTGTTGAAGAACGCATATTTGATTGAATATGTTCAATTAAACATTGTCTTAATAAATATAATATTGAATTATTACTATTGCTAAGTTTATTTTTTAAATCATCAAAAAATAGAATATAATAATTTGTTTCATTTGATTGATTAAATAATGTTAATAATATACGTTCAATAATATGGATAACATGTAATGTGTGACCATAATATTCATTTAGATTAACATTTGAATAATGTGAAACGGTTAGTAGTAGTGAATCACCATCAATAAAATATTGTGTACAATCACGAAATTCACGATGAACTTCTAACCAACGACTTGTAAATGGATATAGTAAATTCAATGATTTTAATATTGATGCATTATTGTTCTTGTCCTTGTCGGTAGCAGACTGTTTTAAAAATGATTCAATTGTTGTTAAAATTTCTCTAATTGACGATGGTAATACCGAACTGCCGTTGTTATATTTATCAATTGTATGTTTTGCAATTTCAAGGAGTTTCTGCCGTTGCTGTTGTCGTTCTTTATCATTGCCATAATAATTGTTAATTTGTGATAAATGTGAAGCAATTTGTTGCAGTGCAGCATTAAACATATCGTTATTGCTATTGTTGCTGTTATTATTTTCTAAACATTTATGAATTGTTTGATAATAAATATCAACGAAATATTTGTGTATTTGAAATAAACTAAATAATAATTGAAATAAACGTTGAGCTTGTTTTAATACATTAACATAATGAGTTGATTGAAGTGACTGAAATTAGATAGAGAAGAAAACATTAATATGATTTATTGTACTTGCAAACAAGCACTTGTGCAACTCAACAGAACAACTGGTACAATTGTACGGTTGTACACAAAAGCGAAGAATATTGAGTGAAAACTTTCTAAAAATCCGACGGAAGAAACGTTGAGAAATCCATTAATCAACCTTCAGAGTTCACAGTCTTTTAAGACAATCATGAAATATTAGACGTATTTGAAAATGTTCTGAAATGTTGATTCTAGAAGTCATTCTTACAAGGAACCTCCTCAAATGTATCACAGTTTTTTGCGTGTAACTCAGTACAAACCGCTTGACTCTTGGAACATAGTTCTACGCGCAAAACGACTCTCGGAATAAATTCTGTGCTTGGCCATCTATGAATGAGTGGTGTCAACTTCCACAGTCCCGTGTAAAATTCCAGAATTGGCAGAATTCACAGTATCGCTACTCACTCTCATGCACCTCACCTCCACCCCCCTCCACATTTCTACACAACTCCAGTTCTGCTCCTTCCAGAATTCATCCTGAATCTGACAGAATAACAGTAGAATTGAACCAGAATCTGCCAATTTGTAGACGATCTGTAGAGAGTTACAATACTTCACACCCAGATCCTCTCTACAAATTGGCAGATTCTAGTTCAATTCTGCTGTAATTCTGCCAGAATCGGGTCTAATTCTGGTTAGAACTCAGAGAATCTTAAATTCTACCAGAATTAGACCAGATTCTGGCAGAATTGAACCAGCATCTGCCAATTCATAGAGAGGATTTGAGTGTGAACTATTGTAACTCTCTACAGATCGTCTGTCGAATTGGCGGATTATGGTTCAATTCTGCTGTAATTTTGCCAGAATCTGATCCAATTCTGGTCAGAACCAGAACTGAAATTCTATTGGAATTCAGCCAGAATCTTCGGAACAGTACACTTTGAATGTGTCGAATTCTGCCAGTTCTAGTAATTTCCACGGAATTGTCGAACTAGACACTGTGAGGCTTTTCAGCAAAACTATTCTTCGATAAAACTCATTTTGGATTACGCCATATTGTAGAGCATGTCGAGTTAAGTATAAGAAAAAATGTTGGTCACTACTCAACAAGATCTGGCCAAGCTGTGAAATTTCAAAAATTTTCTCGCTGAATGCAAGTAGGGAAAATAAGTGCTGAAGATTTGAAAGCTTTGCTTTAGCCCGATAAGATCGTGTCGGCTAACGATAAAAACTTTTTCTTATAGCTAATTCGACATGCTCTACAAACCCGTTAAATCAGAAACGAATTTTATTGAAATATATTTTTGCCGAAAACTCAGGTTTCACTGGAAAACTGAATCTTATGAGCCATTTGGGCAAAAAGGACTGATATTCGAAATCAGTATCATCGGTTATATGTATATTTAGAGCAAAAAATTCTACCGGTATTCTCAATTTCAATCATCGGGAATCAAGTTTTATTCAATAAAAATATCATATTCGGAACCAGCGTCCCAAACTACATCGGATGATGTACTTTGTTAGTCTATCTGACTACTTTGATTTTTGTCAAATTTCTACATCGAAAAATTTCTGAGATTTTCATCAAAAAATAAAAATAAACAAAAAGTTTCGAAATATATATCATTCGATGTAGTTTGGGACGCTGGTTCCGAATATGATATTTTTATTGCATAAAACTTGATTCCCGATGATTAAAATTGAGAATACCGGCAGAATTCCGATTTTTGCTCCTCTGATCTTGAAAATATGAACTTTCTCTATGACAAAGCACGATGGAAGAAAGAAAGGTATGTACTTATAAAGCTCGTTTAATGGCGGTTTCAATGAAGTGCAAAAATCTGCTCCATCTTTCCAAAGAAAAAAATAGATAGGTTTGCGAAATTGTTTCTGAGTTTTTTATTTTATAGGAGGAGTCAAGACTAATTATTTTTTTCTTTTTCTATATTCGTATAATATACCATTCGATTCTGCTTTGTTCGAGGATCAAGAATATTATCTTATTTTTACAAAAGACGTAATGAAAATG
>CAJNOQ010008224.1:0-11410 GCA_905250885.1 Didymodactylos carnosus
CTGCTGTCCCAGCATCTTCCCCAGTCTCCTTCACTGGGTCTAAATTCACCGAATTAAAAATTACTCTTTCGGATATTGTTGAAGCCGTCGGTTCTATGAAAAACACCGATAGTGTTGGTATCGACGGTTTATCCTTAAAATTCATTCAATTAACACTACCTGTTACCTCGAAACATCTTCTCCGCATTTTTCAACTATCTACGTCTTCAGGAATTTTTCCTAATCCCTGGAAAGTTGCAACGATAACATCTGTACACAAAAAAGGAGAGGCTACTCTTATTGAAAATTACAGGCCGATTTCTCTTTTGTGTGTTGCCAGTAAGATTCTAGAAAAGATTATTTACAACCAACTACCTCAGTTTCTAACTGAAAACGATCTTTTGAACTCTGCTCAATTTGGATTTAGGCCTTCGTCTTCGACTACTGACGCCCTTTTGGGAGTCACTCAATACCTTTATAGTAGCATTAACCAGAAAGGGAAGTTCAAACAACATTGCATTGGTTTAAGTTTTGATTTGTCTAAGGCCTTCGATCGTGTTCCTCATTCTGTTCTTCTTACTAAACTGCAAGGTTTCGGAGTTTGTGATAGAGCTTTTGACTGGTTTCATTCTTACTTTCAAATCGCTATCAGTTCGTTAAAATAGGAAACGAATCATCATCTCGGTCAATGGTACCGTCAGGTGTACCCTAAGGATCGGTTCTAGGTCCACTTCTATTTCTACTTTTTATAAATGATCTACCAACAATTGCGTCGGCCTTCGCATTGTACAGCTTATTTGCCGACGACCTTTTTGTTGTAATTCCCTTCCTAAAATCGGATTCTGTTACTAACATTCAACACTTAATCCAACAGGAAATTGACCGTATTGCTACCTGGTGTGTAAAAACTGTATGGGGTTGAACATAGACAAATATTCATGGACTTATTTTTGTTTGGATCCTAAGTTTGAGGTTAACCTGTCTTTCTTTGTTGATAATCAATTGTTAAAACACGATCCAGCTCCAAAACTCTTAGGTGTGCGTCTATCTCATGATTTAAAATGGTTTGCGCACATTAATGAGGTAGCTTTATCTTGCAGACGTATGCTAGGAGCCATTAACCGAGTCTTTCGTGATGCTCCTGCCTCTCTAAGATTACTGCTCTATATGTCTTGCGTCATTCCGAAAATTGATTACTGCTCTGCAATCTATGACTCTGGCTTTGTTACTCATACTGAGCCCTTGGAAATTGTTCAGCGGTTAGCAGCCAGAATTATTACAAGAGATTTCAACTACCTACATGATAGTAGGAGTTTAATAAACAAATTGAGGATTTCTGAACTGAAAACTAGACGGTTGTATTTTCGTTTAGTTAACCACTTTCGTTTAATCAACAACTACTCCTTGCTAAATTCTTCTAATCTTATCAGTCATTCTAGCACCAGAGCATCTGATCGTAATAGGCTCCACGCTCGCTGCGTCACGGTGCTTTTCTCTGAATTCGAAACAGTGAAATCATCTTTCTTTTGGCCGACTCCGATTGACTGGAACAGGATATTATCTGAACCCTTTGTCGGCGCTTCTAATCGGCGTATCTTTAAAGTTGGTCTGCGTGTTCTCTTACAATGTTAGCATTTAGTGTCATCCCAACATTCTACATGTGAATGTTAACTCCATTTCAAATATTTAGCTGTGTTTTTCTTCTTCCTTTTTCTGTATTTTTAAAAAAAAATTTCTCTTATTTTTAGTGTGTTATATGGGTACGCAGCGAATATGTTACTAATCCTTTAGTCATTTCTGTATTAGCTGTGTTTACTTGTTTAATTACTTGTTTCGGGGTTCAAATAGAACAGAACTATGGTAACGAAAAGAAAATGAACGCCCAAGAGCAGCGAAGGGTTCTTTAGAGAGAGGAAAAAAAAACATAAACTTTAAAAAGGCGTGTTTTCGATTTAGTCAGTTTTTGAATAAAGTCAAGTTCGACGTAACAATATTATTCTTCGCTATTATTAGTTGAATATAACTTATAAAAAAACGGAAATAATGTAAAATAGTGATCACTTGCTTCTTTGAGTTTTGGTGCGTAATTTGTATGACTCATATCTCACCTTTGTCATTTATTGCGTGACATAAAATGCCAAGAAGCATGTTGCTCTTACAGGCTGGTCATGGAAGGATACTCTCACTCCTATGGCTGGCTATAGTACTCTGAAATCCTGAAATTCATCTTTCGATATATATCACTATCTTTGAACTTAACTCATCTACGATTTGGTTCTTAATTAGAGACTCTATACCACTGATAATATCTCGAGCGACTAGAGGACGAATTTCATCTTCAGCGCTACGGTGGATAATGTACTTTTTTATGTCTCTTACTTTAACGAACGTTTCCAAATGTTTATTGTCATGGAGTTAAATTTTTCTCAGGAAAATGTTATGGTCGTACAATAACATATGCGGCTTTTGTTCATTGTATGTTTATAATTTATGGTCGTCGATAAAGGTGCAAAAGCTACTAACAAATAGAATGATATCATTTATTATTTATTACATTCTTTTAATAAACTCTACAGATAAATATTTCAAACCTTGACAGTTCTTTTATTTTTTATTACGCAAATAATAGTATGCAAACACTTTTACCTGTAGAAAAATGTATGAGATTAAGTCGAAGAACTAAAAGGACGAAATGACTTTATCGATATTCTGTTACAAGAGTTGTTAGTCAAAAAATCTACAATAGAGACGTAATCTTATCACGTTAACTGCTAGAGTCAAAATTTTAATATTTTTTTTCCATTGCCCATACGCCACTTACTTCTTTTCAATAAAGGACACTCAAAAATCTTATATGCTCCAGCGGGATAGTGGTAAGATTCTTATAAACTACAATATAAGATTCTTATAAGATTTCTATAAGATTTGAGTAAGAGTTACCATCATTCACGGCTATTTTTTCGAGATGCAATTGTTTCTCGTAGATTGCTTCTCCTCTAACATCTGAGATGCAACATGTTTTATTTGGTCTTTCCTTCGAGAACATGTTGCATATAGATCAATCAAAACCAAATACGTTTTGCTGCTGCTGACTCTATTTCTCCAAACTGTATAAACAAAACAGAAACTAAATTATCTTTAGCAAAAGAATGAGTATTGAAACAAAAGTAAAGAAAGCCGCTGATTCATCGTTGCTAGGTATGTAGTGTTATCGGTATCCATACCGAAAATACCGACTTTTTTTTACTTGGACTTTCTTGAACGTTTTCTCATGTAAAATGAGATATATTTAGCATCCTGGACACCCAGAAAGAATCGGACGCAAAACACGAGCTTTGTTTGCTTTCTAACGCCAAAGCCTTTTCTTTTCTATCTGCACATACTCAGAATATACAGATGAGTATTTTCTATGCGTTCTGCCTGTTCAGGACGCTAAAATATCTCGTTCCAAATGAAAAAATCCAAAAAAGTCCAAGTAAAAAGAAGTCGGTATTTTCTGTATCCGTATTGGCGGTATTCAGTATAACGGTGCATACCTAGTCACTGCCGGACTCCATTGAGTTAAGAAACAAATAGAAGGTTAAATGATAATGATAATTAAATGAAAAGACAAAATAGTTGGCCTGTGACTAAACTAAGGAAGTAAAATAATGCATGATATATCTGAAACAAGATGAATAATAACAACAGGTACAATCAAAGAAGATTTGAGGCTCCACACTCAATTGTCTCAGTTTTAAACGAAAGCCTTAAGCTTTTTATTTCCAGAACAATAAAATCTTTTTGATAGAAGTCTTTAGACAGAAATGTGCGTGCTACCCATGACATCGAAATTTTACACAACGTATTGAGCATAAGCACAGAAAATCTTTTGATTTAGTGAACAAAGAAGACACATTTTTTCTACAGAAATAATTGCAGAAAAAACTGTCAACTTTGATGAAATTTCTCTACTCTCGGAAACTGTTGGGTACTTACTCAATAGATTGCTTAAATTTTTTTATGCAAATCAACTGTAAAAAGTAAAAAAAAGCATATATAATCTACAAAGTCAACTGCAGAAATGATCTGCAAGGTCTGTCAGCTTGACCGTGGCATTTGGGTTTTATTGACAGAGCCTAGCGAAATGTCGGGTGCCCAAGAAAGGACAATATCTTGGGGGCACGAATGTCCCAAAATCCAGCCATTTCTTGTACAAGAAACAATTTTTCATCTTTTTACTCACGAAATGTATTTCTTGCTATGATAGCACCTGTCAGTAAGAAAAAAGCAAAAAAATGAATTTGAATTTCAAAAGTATTACCTAGAAAAACAAAACTCAAAATTCTTGTAGTACCTTAGTTTTATGAAATATAGAACTTATATGACAGACACGTGCGTGGTTGAAGATGTGTCTTTTCTTATTCTCATTTTAATTTTCACTTTAAATGAGACATCCAAAAAACAGTTCTGTAGTTTTATCACCCGCAGTAAAAAGTTTTGCCATTAACTTAGAACAGCACTTATAATGTCGATTGCCTATCTATGTATTTGCTGTCTTATTTTTCATCTTTTATTTTTATTTTTATACATATTGTATACATAAATTCATATAGGTTGGACACCTTTACAAGAGATGTATTAATTTACGTCGCTTTTATTGCAATGCTTATTAAGTTTGTTTTCTCTTTTCTATCTGCATGTGAACTCAACTTTACTAAATAAATAAATAGAATAGTGTCCTCTATATGCTGTATAACGTCACTGATAACAAGAGGTGCATTAAGCACTTTTTATTTTAGGCTAGATCTGTTGGCACCATCGGTGTGGCAGCCGGCAAACTACTGACACCACTAACGGGTGTCAACTAGAGCTGCTGACACCAGTGCACCGAAACTCAATCTGACTGATGTCAATTAATACCAACTATTGACACCAACTAGACTTAGTTTCGGTGGTCTGGTGTCAATAGTTTCTTGATGACAGACATCAGACATCTCGATGTCTGAACAACATCTAGACGAAAAATGCTAGCTCGTAGACAATTGTATAGCCTGGATATAGAAAGAATTCAGAAACTATTCATTCTATGAATAAGCATATTTGATCGCTTAAATTTCATGTTTTTCTTTTCGTCTTTGTTGACTTATTCGCTTTTTTATTTTAGCTGCTTAATTTTATGTGTAAAGATATATAAATATATGCGTCTTTATCAGTTATATCGTTTATTTGCTTCACTTCGTCGCCGTCGAAATATCTATTATTTTTAAAATACACTTTAGTAATTTATTACATCATTAGGAAATTACATGTTAAAAACACGGTCTCAGTCCGATGTATGTGCATATTTTAATGAAATTGGTCTGTCTGGTTACGCCATGTCTGGTTAGGCTTAATGTAAAAACTTTGATTCACTTACCAGTAAATTTATCAAGTTCATAAATTTACTGGTAAGTGAATCAAAGTTTTTACATTAAGCTAACAGTTGAAACAGGAATGCCGATAGTTTACTCTTATCCATTCTGTCTTTCCGACGAAATGAAAAGAAATTTCAACGGTCTTCGCCGTCATATTCGTCTAATTCACAGTTGTGGTCCCAGTTTTCGACTCCAGTGTCCTGTTTGCTAGTGGTGGCGCCAGAGCAGGGCTTGGGTGGGCTGAGCCCAACCACCCTGAAAATTTGAAAATAGAGTACTCACTAGCAATAGTCACGTAAAAATTTTGAACGGATTTTTGAAAAATTATGGGCTGAGCTCCGGCACTCGAAAAATCCTGGCGCCGCCACTACTGTTTGCAACCATGGAAAGTTTTTAGTTAGTCATGAAGCATGGAGAAAACATACCGAGAGAACAGAACGAAAATAGATCAACACGTACTTTTTCGAGAGAGATACTGCATCGCAGAACAGGAAAGATGTATATTTTTGTTAAAAAGGAAAGTTTTTATACGATTAGATAAATATGAAAAATCATTATGGCGATTTGTCTGTAATGCCGATATATTATGGTCAGATGTGCTTATGGGATCTCTTTCTATGAATAACATGTTGATGACATCGGCGGCTCGCGTACATTATTCATTTGTGTAATTATATAAACAAAACAAAATTTATAATGACTTTCAAACGATCGAAACCTTCGGTAACCTTCTGGAAAATTATCAGAATCTTCTGTGTAACAGGAAACTTTAATCAACCACGTTCTTATATGAATAGTCCATTCAATACTGTTTAACTGTTTACATCATATTTTTAACGGCAAAATCCAGAAGATTTTCTCAAAACAAACTTAGAGAACTTCGAAAACAGCTTCGAGATATTTTGTTTACACGAGCATCAAACTCTGTTCAAACAATAAAAGAATTATTATTATTTTTATTTCGCGTACATTACTCGGTGATACAATACCATCGGAGTAATAATCGATGTTTTAATAGACACAGAGTGAATCATGCACTAAGTCATTTCTAATTTATACTTGACAGTGGTTTTAAATGTACTGATTTTTTACATTGAAAAAATTCTTTAAGCATTAAATTGCTTGCTATCATGTTGTATCACATTTTGTCTGAAACATCAACAAAATTATTCATGTATTGATCTTAGCTTCCGTTTTGGTGTTTCTGAAGCTGCAACACATTGAGACTTGGATGCTTTGTTAATGCACAGAATTATTAAAAGTGGTAATATTTGTTTATATCTTCAAGATCCAGATCATATTAGAAGATATATTCATTCGTCGTTCATAGACAATTACTCAAAAGCATCGCTGATCATAGATACATTTGATATTGAGATCGAAAAGTCCGAAAGTTTAGGACTTCAAAGAATTATAATTAGTATTATAGAACAAATGATACTAAGGGTTTATTAGGTATCCTGCCACGGAAAACCTATCATACACATGGACAACATTTCAGACGCAGATATGGTTGACAAAAGTAGGATATTAAAGTTATCGTTGCCGAGAGGATCTCAAATTATGTGTGACAAAGAGTTTCATATCAAATCATTATTAGATAAACATGATCTTCATATAGTACAGCCTCATTAACCATGAGGCATAAATCATTATTCCAGTCTTGGCAACCGATAAAAAAACAATTTACTGCAACGCAAATTCAATGAAATCAAAGTATAGCCTTGAGAAGTTCTTATGACAATATTTAAATGTACAATTTTTAAAAGTTTCAAGTTTGTGTTTCATAGACTCAAGTGCGGAGAAGTACAAAAAAACTACTGTTTCTATTCCTATTTGTAATTTTCTTAATCTTTGGATGCTATAGGATTAGAAAGAACTCGGTAGTTCTACCCAATCAGAAATAGAAGATTTATCAGATACAGACGATTAATGCGAAACGTCAACGTTTCTGGAACGGTTTAATGTAGTATTTATCGTGAATAAAATCAGTGTAATATTATCATGTTATCATGTAATCAATGAATATTTTATATACTCACAGTGGGCAGTGTAAGACAAAGCGAAGTCTTCTACGTGCTGAACCCACCTCAGGTTGTATCTTATCTTGAGACCTAACAGGGTTAGATGCGGTCAGAACTGAAGGGATCCTAGAATTGAGCCCTGAGACACCCCAGCAGTTACTCGATAGGATCTAGAGTGTGAAGTATCCACTCTCACTTGCTGCCTTCGATCACTTAAGCAACTGGAGAACTATTCAAGAGCACTAGTGAAAAGCCATACAGAGGATAGCCGGCGAAGTAGTATCTGAAATGGTACTTTATCGAATGCGTTTTTTAAATCAAACGTCACTAAAACAGTATCAACAGGATTGGTCTGATTTAGATCTTCCATGAGCTTATGCAACAGGTAAGCAAGAGCATCTAACGTGGACGATCTGAGGCGAAAACCGAATTGATTATTAAAGAAAAAGCAGTTTTCGTTTAAGTGTTTAAGAAATTGATCGTATGGCCTTTCGAAAACTTTACTAACAATAGATAAAAGAGATATCGGTCTATAGTTGGATACTTGATCTTTAGCTCCTTTTTTATACGTGGTATTAGCTAATACCAGTTTCCATAAATCGGGAAACATTCCACGGTTTATTGAAAGCTTAAATATGTGGTGCAACTGCTGAGTAAAGATAATAACACCATTTTTCATGCAAAACAAGATTGTTTTCATTTATTTTCGGAATTGTCACACCTGAAGAAAGATTGATTCTGGACTCTCAAGAAAACCGATGCCACGCCTGAAACAGAAACAATTAAGGGTTTATGGGGTTCCCATTATGTACAGGACACTTTGGACTATATATCTATGAAGAATGATCGATCTATTTCTATGTCAGTTCTCAAAGATTCAGACTGTTTTTCTAAAGATCTGCTCAAAATCCGATCTTTGAATCTTTCTCAAAAAGTATTTTTGCTTGTAAAAAGATGCGCCCGTGTCTTGGCTATCGAACAGTCAAAACCGCAGGTCTCTATCTATCGTCTATCAAAAGTTAGTCAAAACGCAATCGCCTGCCCTGAATTTTGGAGGGTGGTACGATAAGTCTGCACGTTTAGTGAATTTCTTCCGTTCATTGATCTGGCTTAATAATGATGTGGGATCATCGTGCAGATCCGTAGCCGCTTGGGATAAGACGAGGGAAAAGATCGTCCAAAGAAAGTTAAATTAGCTTTACCAAAAGTCTGAACGTTCACGAAAAACTATTGTAATCTAACATCTATTTTGTTCTTGAATCATTTTTTTCTTACTAAGTATACTTTGCTACTGACAAATCAGTAATTAAGTTTCATAAATTATTTACCGAGCTCATTTCTCTCTTTTTGCCGTCAAAAATTAACTAAGCGAGTTCATTTGTATCTTTTCAGAGTTTAAATTAATTACTGATCTCAAAACTCTCATATGTAAATAGAGTATAATTTTATTACAACCGAGCTCATATCTCTCATTTTAAAGCCGATTAAACACATCAGGCTCAAATAACTCTTTTTTCCGAACTTATTTATTATTTTATCCCTGAATTAAGACCACTTTCTAGTTGTATAGAAATTCTCATTTCCGAATTGAGACCACTTTTATAATCCAGTTAATAACCCGAGCTTTTTTTCTTATTTTGACGCTTTGCGATTGAGTAATTTATTCAGTGATCAGGCTGTCTGTTTTGCTTTATCTTTCACTTCTTAACCATTCATTACGTAAAAATTTTAGTGATCAAAAGTCACTTTTTTTATGATTAATCTGTTTATGACGTTATGTAAGAATGAAAGAAAAAACATGTGCAGTCTCGACGAAACAACAGATAAGCTAGAGATCATTTGTTTTCTCGTAACTTAAATTTCAATTTTTGTAATAGGTTCGGAGACAATTGATTTTATTCTTTGTCCAAAAGCATGTGAAGCAAAAAGTTCTTTCTGTTACTATCATTAAACGACAAGTTACTTTTTCTATTCCTTTGTCATGATTGTTCGTTACTTTTTTTCTTTCGTTCTCTTTATATAGAGAAATGAATACAGTTACTATCGTTATTTCATTATGAGTCGAGATTTTCCAAGTAAAAAAAATAAATACAGAATGAATAGTGTGCATGCATTTCATTTATCTAAACATTCTTGGCTTTTTGATATATATTATTTTAAGGGTAGCGCTATTGCCACTCTCTGAGAGTGTCAACAAGAGCTATTGCCACTCTCTGTGGGTGTCATAAGATTCATCTTTATTTAATAAGAATTAAAATTAAAAAGTTTTTATAAAAATAAAGTCGACGTTTCGAAAATTATAATTTTCATTATCAAGACAATAGAGACGATTTACACGATGTAAAGTTATAACGAATATGAGTGAATAAATAAAATAGGGAGTAAAATACATTTCCCCTTTTTATTGTAGTATGAGAGAGAGCGAAAGAGAGAAATAGACATTGTTTGTATTCATTTTCTATTACGTTTGTGGGCGCAATCAGTTACACTTGTGAGACTATCGCTGAAAAAGTGCAATATGAGATGCGATATGAGAGTGTCAACTGAGAGTGTTCAATGTTAAGAAATTCATAAAGTGTACTGGAACTTACGCCCAAAAGTAAAAATACGACGGCTCCTGTTGACACCCTCAGAGAGTGGCAACAGCCCTTGTTGACACTCTCAGAGAGTGGCAATAGCCCTTGTTGACACTCTCAGAGAGTGGCAATAGCCATTCCGTTATTTTAATTGGGAGAATTTAAGAGACATTGAAGAATAACAATTCATCTATAGAGAAGATTATTCACTTCAATTCGTTATCTGTATCTTATTGATTATCATTAAATAAAGTTGAATAATTTTCTAGTATTTACGGGTAAGTAAGAAATAACAGTCGCTGATGTTGTTTTATCAATGTATTATATGATACATATTTACCAATCATTTGTCTGTATGTATTTTAAGCGTCCAAATTCATAGTAAAGAACTGTCTTAATATAATAAATCTATTGCTTTAATTAGAGGGCAAACACTAAACGTGTTTCCGAGATCGAAGATGGTAAGCGGTCTTCTATAGAAACGTACATGAATAATGTTGAAAAAAATTGTGCAATAAAATAAAAGATTCGAGCGGGAATGGAATCCACGATGATGAAAAGAATATTCATTATACTTTGCTCTATCCTATTGAGCCATCGAATCTATACACATAGACTATCCTTTTACATAGTATATGTGAAAAAATTCATTCTTGTTTTGTCCGGGATTTACTAGCACAACCATCTTTGAACATTCTCAAACTTTATGGTGAGGTTTCTCGACACAAGAACACTCAACTGTCTTTGAAGAGATGAAAGTATCATAAAAGTTCTACGTTTAGGCGAGTGTTTAATTTAACAAAGTTTGGGAATGAACAAATTAAAATTAATACTAAATGGCGTTATCACTAAATTAGACTGTAAAATGATGAATCATCGGGCTAACAGAAGCGACTAGACGTCCTCTATACGACTGTGTACTCATCGCGGTAAATGCACCGTTAAAAAGCAAAAGGAACAAGGTCTGACCAGAACGATATTGTACTTTTCTCCACGTTACTTTTTTTTTCTCATTCTGTCATCGTGAAACGCATATTTATTCTATATATACTTTACGTTTTATCAAGTGACAAACAGAAAGAAAAGGTACATTCATTCAGTTGCCATTTTCCAACTGCATTAGTCTATATATTATCCGCTTTTCTTTCACTACTTTCACATTCAATAGAGTTCTATCGATACAGCGACATTACCGCGAATACAAAAAACGACATTACCGCGAACGACATTACCGCGAATACAAAAAACGACATTACCGCGAACGACATTACCGCGAAGACTTGTTTGTTGGAAAAGCCGAATAAATGAGGCCAGTTTTGTATTTTGTACATCATGTTTTCAAACTTAACTGACGTTATGTGGTGACTAGTCATTATCTGATACAGCCACAGATATCTAGTTTCCCATCACGATAATATGTTTTATGTGAAAATAC
>CAJNOQ010008225.1:0-11409 GCA_905250885.1 Didymodactylos carnosus
CAAATGGTAATATGTTCTCCTATATACTTCATTATATAAAACTATATCATTATTTAGTTGATACAGCAACACAATTTATCACGCGTTTCTGCTTGGGAAAATGTAGATTCAGTGTCACTCTTCTCAATATTTCCATTGTTATCAGAAGAAGAGATTGGAGACATCACTTTAGGTAACACATTAACAAGCAATCCTCCTATTCAAGAAAATTTTATATACCATATGACTATTTTAGGAGTGTTTCAGTTAAAGCGTGCAAGATTGTATGCCGAAGAGCACTGTTCTTCGATAAAATTAACCGAGTTTGTATCCTATCTTGTTCAAAAGTGTAAAACAATCCCTAATATTATACGGGTGTCCACGCAGTCTGCAAATATCAGACGGAAGTCCTATCACCCTGTCATACAATTCACACAAGACGAAATAATGGGCTGGTATTGCGATTGTCCAACTGGAAGCCGTATTATAGGTTGCTGTAGCCATGTGGCTTCTGCGGTTTGGTTTTTAAGTTACGAACGCTGGCAGACCAAAGAACGTAACATGCTCTCGGGTGATTTTGTTAGATTAGCTACTGACAGCATTCAGATGTCAGACTTTTATGACTCGACGGATGATGAAGACGAGAATTGCTACTCCTTAACATAATTTTTTCCTACTTCTATACATACGTATGAGTCTGTTTTGATTTATAAAAAATAAAAGCATTATATCTAATTCAGTGATTTCTTCAAACGTGTTCACAAACAACAATTCAAACAATAAATATATCTCTTTCGTAACAAAACTTTTCATGTATATATCTCGCAGTAGTAGACTACATTTCTACAGCAAAAAGCATTAAAGAAGAAAAATAATATCTTCTATTGTTCTCTATCACTCCCTGACATTTTATTTCTCGATAGAAATACTTTCTCCTTCTCTGTGTGAATAACTCTGAAACCATTTTAAAAGTTCGGGATTACCAAAGCAGCATCGTGAATCTATTCTATCATGACTCTATATAAAACTTGAACCAACCTACTATGAGAACGGTTGCTGTTTGCTAGGACCATATTAGCCAGTGATGAGATCTAACACGAACCATTCACTGGGGCCTGTCATAGGAAACAAAATAGATACCTTGCTTCTTCTATTTTTTTCCGTGCTAAATCTTAACTTCGTTCCTTTTGCGCTCAGTAATATGCCGTGTCATCCAAACATTTATCGGCGGATTGAATCAATAGCGGATGAAAACGTCCTACCACATACGAGATCAACAAGAATTAACTGGACAAAAACAAGCAAGAAACAACATGTATCAACTGACAATCAAGCATTTAAATTGTATAACTATGTATATCTTTATGCTACAACTTAATTTGTCTCGTCTTTCGCACATATTTTATTTCTCAATCGAACCAAATATAATGCGAAAATGATTTATACATTTACTCGATAAAGTTTGCTTCACGTGATTAATAAAATTACTTATTATCTGACTTAATTTACTTAAAACTATGGAAGAAAATTTATAGGCCACCGGTAAGGAAAATTTTAACAAAATAAACATCAAGTTTTTCGGAAAGAGGATAACTTTCTTGCGAGAAAGCATCAATTTTTTCCGAAGAAAAAGTGAAGTTCCTGTGAAGAAAAGTCAGGTTTTCGCGGGAAAAAGCTGAAGTTCTTGCGAAGCAACATTAAGTTTTTCAGAAAAAGAGGTGAAGCTCTTATGAAGAACCATCAATTAAAACCACGTTTCCTTATGAAGTTGCTGTGAAGAAAAATCTGGATCTTATGGGGAAAAGGTGAAGTTCTTGTCAGAAAACATCAAGCTTTTGCGGAAAAAAGACGAAGTTCTGTGGAAACGTGCAATTTTTCAGAAACATGAGGTTTTTGAGAAAAACACATGACTTTCTTGCGAAGAAATATCAAGTTTTCGCGGTAGAACGACGAAGTTCTTGCGATGCAACACTAAGTTTTTCAGAAAATAAGGTGGAGTTCTTTCGAAGAAATAACAAAGTATTTCGGCACAAAGTTGAAGTTTTTGTAAACAAAAACCAGGTTTTCTTATGAAGTTGTTCTGAAGAAAAATCTGGATCTTATGTAGGAGGAAGAAGTCAAGAACTTTTCAAGTCAAGCAGAAACAGATACAAACTGGTGCCAAACGTTTCTCTTAAAAATGAGTTTTGGATATAGATAAGGAAGTTTTTCTACAACCTTGTGTTTTCATATGTACTTGAACAGGACCGTTCGCATTAGGAGCATTTTTCCTCTTTTTCGTTCAGATTAGGAACTGGGCCCATAATGTGAACGATTGAAACACTGCTCACATTCCCGATCATAACTCACTCAATTAAGTCCGATTTCAAAAATACGTTTACCATTCGATTCAGAGGACCTTGCTCTACTCAAAAATATAAAAAGATCCATTAAACTCTCAGTTAATCACGGTAAAATAAAGAAACAACTGCATGATGCGTTTTTTCCGTTCAAATTAGCAACTGTTATTTTGCTAGTATACATGTATCTATACCGTAGATATAGAAAGACAACAAGGCACTGGGCATTTTTCTATATAGCAGGCGGACATATGCTGTAGGAGTGCTATGAAAGCCTATAAACACGTTCTTCTATAAGTTTTCGACTATACTCTTTCTAATGAGGAGATTTTTAGTACCCAAAATTAATTTCTTTGGGGGATTTTTGGAGACCGGATCTCTGGAAAACCCATAAAAAATATTTTTGCATTTCGAGAACCTCACTATTCGAAAGATCATATTCGAAAACCTATAAAAAATGTGTTTATAGACTTGCGTACTATTACTAAAATAAACATCCAAATTCCTAAGCAAAATCTGCTGCGGACAAGCTTTCAAGTCTATAATTCAATTTGATCGAAAATATTTCTGCAGAAAAATTAGAAAGCTATACATCATTCGATGCAGTTTTTCACACTGATTCCGAATATGGTATTATATTTGAAGGGAAGTGCATTTATAAGCGAGAAAACCATGAAATACCCCGAAAACCGTATGGGTTTTAGAAAATTGATATTTCGACTTTGACGAAAAGTCGCGTAAAGTCCCATGCAGTATAAGTAGAGTAGATACTGGAGAATATTTTAATATAATTACAAGGTCGATTTGACTGTAGCGTTTTTTAGCGATTTCATTATACTGAGTTGATCTCATCCCGAACTGGCTCTAAACAAATTTTTAAAATCGGACTTAATTGAGTGAGTTATGATTGGGAATGTGAGCAGTGTTTCAATCGTTCACATTATGGGCCCAGTTCCTAATTTGAACGAAAAGAGGAAAAATGCTCCTAATGCGAACGGTCCTGTTCAAGTACATATGAAAACAGAAGGTTGTAGAAAAATCTCATCCCCAACTGGCTCTAAACAAATTCCATACAACGTTCTTTATAGGATTCTGTTTTGAAGTATACATATTTTGATATCAGTAGATAGCTGAGGATCTGCAGATTCCGAGTATGTGCTTTTGAATCGTTTAACATAGCTAAGCGAACAAATAATCAAGATTTTATGCGTATGTGTCACTTTCCGTGATATCTGTTATGCACCTCTTGTGGCCTGGTTTCTCCTCGAAAGATTGGATATCAAAATAGACATTTATACACCATTCGACAGAGAATTTCAAGCGCTATATTTTGCACTATTTATATTTGAAAAACGAGAAATCTCGATCTTTATGCGACTAATGCACAACTAAAAAAAGAGAAAAACAATAAGGAAGGACCGACGATAATAAAAACGTTAACGTTAGGAGAAAACATAACCATAGAAATATATACTTTAGGGTTTCTGTTTTACATGCTTTCCTTTTCGATTTTTAAAGTAACCTGAAATATCAATAATAAATCAAAATAATAGCACTGTGATTTCTATTAATCATGTTTGCAGCAGTTTTGTATTTCTTACTACGTTTTCTACTTGGTTTTACATTTTCACTTGCTAATTAAAAAGTGTTTGAGATCACTTAAATTTCAAATTTATCTAATTATGTGCGCAGTAACTATTACTAGTTACCTATTACCGTTACCGACGGTAAGTTAATCAATAGGTTGGTTTCTCCCCATATTCAAGAGAAGCATTTCAGTACTTTGAAAGTGAGAGAAAAACACGTAAATCAAGAACAAAAGATAAAGTATATATTTCTATGGTTATCTTTTAACGTTTTATTATTGCCGTATGTTTTTATGAGTTTTGAGAATTTTTTCTTTGTTGTTTCTTTGAAAACACCAGAGTATATTGAGCCTGAGTGGTATGTTTTATTTGTTTATTGTATTATGGGAAGGGTTAATTAAAATTTATTATTTTCGCAGATGCTGGTATTTCGATTATAGTGCGAACACGACTGTGTTTACTGAGTGGATCCCCCAAACTTCATCATTATAGATCATATTATATATATGAGTGAATTGCATAACCATTGTACTGTTTGAGAAAAAGAATGCGATAATAAAAAAGGTTGAAATAAACAAAATCGGAGTCGGACGTTTGATAAAGCTATATCGATTGTGTATAAACATAATATTTTTCCGGTACTTTAGAGTTTGAGAAAGCTACGATACAATGATTTTGAAGAACTACCCAATCCGTAGCGCTAGGTATAACCAACCTATTGATTAACTTACCGACGGTAGATTACCGTCCGTAAAAATAGGTTTTCTTGTTTGCTCGTCCAACGCTTCTGATATGGTCTAGGAACTGACAAAGTTCCTCAACAAGGTTGCTGCGGTGTCTTTTCAATAAAAAGGTTTATATTCTTTGTCATACAAATACAGATTCATTTCAAAAAAGAGTGAGACATATGTAACACAAAATAGAATTTCATTGCTGGAAAAAAAGGTTAATCAAATTTTTAAAACTTTTATTGTTGATGGAAGACAACTACAGCAAGAAAACAGAAAACGTCAAATGATGCTCTAATCATACAACCGATGCTTTGTTGTATTGCTATTGATGCATTAGTGACTGTGGGTAATGTTGTTCCACTTTGAAGTGTGGTGGTGCTGGGAGTAGTACTCATGCTACCGGTAGAGTTTGTAATTCTTGAAGCTTAATAATCGAAATTTAAACTTTCATGCACTGCGTTGAGCTTTTTGCTTATAGACTTACTTGTGATTATTGTACCAATGATTGTACTTGCTGCTGTTGTCGGTGTTGTGACATTTGGAAACAGCGTGTAATCATAATACCATGAATTCAAAACAGTATACGATATAGATTTAGCAAAGCCAACTTGATTCGTTTGAATATTGTAGATTGAATAATAACGTACAAGAAAATAATCACCTAAACTTCTATCTATGCATTATTAGAAGAAAGAAGAAGAATACACTTACCTAAAATCCACATTGGATTTCCGTTAAGATCTGTAAATGATCCGTTTATAAATACAAGTCCACATGTCCAGGCACTAGTTTGACCCCATACTACGACATATTGTAAGACATTCAGTGTAAATGTTTGACCACTAATTGTAAATGTTACATTTGGATAGTATGAGGTACTTCTGTTCATACAAGGTATTGTCCACTATAGAGAAAATGAGCCCCAGTTGCTCACTATTAGAAAAATAAAGCCACTTACATATCCACTCGATTGATCGTACGTACCACCCAGGTATGTATTTAATGCTTGAACTTGTGCATTTGGACCAACGATCAATGTAGTACCCGTATCCGCAATGGCGGAACAGTTAACATTGCTAGTGCAAAACGTTTGTCCACCGACCGAAATACTGTAGAGAAGTGCTTCGTCAAAATAGAGAGTAATTCTTGTAGAAAGACATGTCTTACCTATCCATTTTAAATTCCCAATAGCCTTGGAGAGAGACATTGACATACGTGATTGAACCCTGATATTTTCCTGCATCAATTCCACCCACAATTAACTCACCACCTGAGCTTATTATCCTATAAAACATACATTTTAATCTAGTCATTAGCTTGGCTCTTTTCATTGGCAAACTATAAAACTTACGGATTAAAGTAAAATGAGAAGAGTGGCTGAGATATTAAGTTCTGCGCCCACATGTTATAGAAGACAGGTGCTTCACCATTGCTTATTCGTGGATATGCCAACCCTAATAGTCCATCACGTATGTCATTTACAAAACCCGATTCATTGGTAGCTTCCGCAAACACCTGATTTTGAGCTTGTACTCCACCAAACTAAATGTGATTCTATCATATAGAAACAGAGGAGATCAATTACATACGTACACACTTACTGTGACTGTATCATTATCGAAATGCCCCACGGCATACGATCCATCGCCATAGGTAATCAAAAATGGAGATCCATTTGCTCGATAGGTACTTGACTGGACACTGTTATATTTATTCTTATTTGCTATACGAATGGAACACAACGCAGAAGCAAAGTGTATCCGATAATGTGCAACGTGTATATACTTACTACAAGATGATACTGTACATAGAATACTCGGCACCCAAAGATCGCTGGAACCTGTATCGAAATCAATCGTAAAATTTTGTGGTGGCGTACCAATGCTAATAGTACCAGTCCAAAAATCCTAATTGAAACGAACAAGACATGGCTTCGTTCTAAATCCTGTGCTACCGTCTTACATTCTGTTGGTTAGTTATACTCTGGTTACCAACTAGTGTTTTTGATGTTTTTACTAGTTCATTAACAGAGTGACGCGTAACTAGTATACTATAGAACCGCGAAAAGAAAATAAAGCGTACGAGGTATAGTTACAGTGAGCTTATACCTGATCACTTGTAGTGTTGTATCAATTATCAATGTCAATGAACACAGATAAATGGTGAAAATGATGAGCAAAGTCATTTTAATGGCATTCACTAACACACACACACACTGACAAAAGTACACCTATAAATATTTTTGGACGTTTCTAATATTTTCAAAGGAATGACATATACAAACAAAATTTTATTCTTAAGAATATCCGTTTAAATGAATATGACATATTCAAACGAAAAATGTTCCAGTGCACTTTGATTATTTTATCTGAAGATCAAAATCGAAATACCTGCATCTGCTAAAAGAATGAATTAAACAGAAAAAGTATGTAAAACAGAAACCCTAAAGTATATGTTTCTATGGTTGTCTTTTCTCCTAATGTAAACGTTTTTATTATTGCCGTATGTTTTTATGAGTTTTGAGAATTTTTCTTTGTTGATGCTTTGAAAACATTGAATATATTGAGCCTGAGTGGTATGTTTTATGCGAAGGGTTAATTAAGATTCATTCTTTTTGCAGGTGCTAGTATTTCGATTATAGTGTGAACACGACTGTGTTCACTGAGTGGATCCCAGAGTGGATTCCACCCAAATTCCGCACATAACTACATAAATTTGAAATGTGCGTGATCTCATTTGTTCAGATCTTATATAGAGTCATGATAGAATGGACTTACGATGCTGCTGAACTATCATGAGAGTCTATCCATTATTTTCTAAAGAAAAGTGGTTTAGAATGGTCCAGTACGTTATGCGTCGAACTGATCTCACTGATGTAACCGTGGTTTTTACTCGACGATCCCCGTGTTGAAATTTCACGCTTTCCTACAGTACAGTACCAGTTCACCTTCCAGCTTTAAAGAAAGTCATCTTTTTGATCTTTCTTCCTTCTTTGCGTATATAGAGGTGAACACAGAAAGTTGAGTGGATAAATGATCACATATTCACTTTTGCATTCTGTTTCCTTCTCAGATGGGTTGATGGCGGAACGCTCTTTTTTTGCATAGAGTCACATGCCCTAATTTCGACACTTAATTTTTTAGGTTTCGTATTTTGTGTTTTTCTCAGTTACTTATTAACATAGAGTAAAGCTTTTTATATAGTCACCGTAGCTGACATTTAGGTCTGACGATCTATGGTTCAACACGTCACGTGTTGTTTCTTCGAATGAATTGTTTCAGCGAATCAAAGCATATGTATCGTTTTGAAAAGAGCACATGTTTTCATGCTTTTCTCCAGCGAACAATTAGACATCGTTTATCTAGGAGATTCAGGGCTCCAGGATAATCAGGGATAAACATGTCTGCAGGATAGATCTTAACTCTGCGTTTTCTCTTGCAGTTTGTCTACAAACTAATTGAACTATTTTTTAACGTAATTTTAGCGCATATTCCACATTTTCTTTGCTTAAATTAATCTAAGAACTGAAAGTTTACAAACTGGATAATTTATGAGACACTGCCCGAGAGATACACCCGTTTAGCGTTCCTCAGTCGAAGTCTGAGTTTTCGGCTGAAAAACTGATAAGTACTCATTTGATATACGACAGTTTCATCGTACATAAATTTTGAAAATTAGATTTTCGGAGGACAGTCTTCGAACTGTATATGAATTCTTCAAAAATCGACTTGCACGCATCGATAGTAGTAGTAGTACAGTAGGTCGATAGAGTGCAATGGCATAAGAACCCTAACATTTGGAACGCTTTCGGACGAGAAAATCAACCTCCAAAGTCGGGCGTTTTTCATTTTCTACTCATTTTTGAGCTCATCCGTACATCAGCCAAGAAATTTGTACGAATTCAGTTCACAATTTATAGTTGAGGTATACTTGTACAATATATATAAGTCATATTCAATACAATAACATCACTTTTAGGTAGAAAAACTGTATGTGAAAGTCTTTGTCTAAGCAAAATTTCACCATATTGTATGAATAACTGATGTATATTATTTTTCATTAAATCGTTTGGAACGAACTTCTGATTGAAAATTGATTTAAATTAATTTCGATCAACAAATTCATGTAGATTGGTTTAAAGAAAAATAATGTACGTTTATTTTGTATTGAAAATTAGTTTAAATTAATTCATAGACTGAAAGGAGGGAAGCAGATAAGGCGGTTTTGTGGCCTCAATTTTTTTCGAATAAAAATTACATGGTTGAAATCAGCAACAAATTCTGAACATAACTGTCGCTTCAGATTTTCAAAAAACTGACTTTCATTTTTTCCAAAAGTTTTAGGCTGAGGTCTCCTTTTGAAATATCCAAAAACATTTTTCTCGAAAGTGGTTACATGACATATCACTAGACGCAGAATTTAACACTAATAACGAATATGAGGTTAAACTCTGAAAAAAGCTTGTCTATAACCGAGAAAACCGCCATCTATCGAAAATTGGCCAAAATGACTCACCTTCGTTTATTCCAGATTAGATGCTCAGGCAGGCGACAACAAACCCCGAACACACAAGACCTTCCAGGCTCAAAAAAATAGCCAAAAAACGGGTTTTTGAAAAATTGTTTGTTCACTGTCCTTCTAAGGATTGCCTGTGACACTACCGTATTCAGACGTATTCAGTTTTTGACGAGGAATCGAATACGCATAGTTTGAGAGTCGAAAAAATGTGCGTTTTTGAAAAATTCGATCTATTTATGGCTTTCAGACCGCTGTACTTTCGCCAAAATTACATAAGCATGTTCCATTTTTGACGCTCTTTCGAGTGTCAAAATCAGACTCAAAAAGTTGAATTTTATTTGGAAAACCTCTCTTTTTCTAACGCATTAGAAGGAAAAGCTATAAATAGCTATTTTCGGCCTACTGTTTTGTGGCTTTGTTTAAGAGCATATTGACTTTTTCCTTAAGCTCTCCACGCAGCTAGTACTGGGTAGGGCCCTTCGTCGCAAGTTCAGGTTTCTGCACTTATCCTTTTCACCGCGGAGAGGTCGCCCTAACCGAGAAGGTAAAGTTTGTTTTTTGGTGAAGACATTTTCGTTCGGTTGATGGTAACAAGCAATTGTCACGCCAATAGACGACTAACGATGGCGTTAGTTTGCTTGAAGTTCAATCAAAAAATGCAACAACACACTCCTACACTCTACAACCTACAATCTCACTTGATGGACATCTTGCTGGTCCGATGTATTTATGTCTTCAAGAGATAAACGGAAGAATGGGTGAAATCGTCAAAAAGAATCTATTTGAACCAAGTAATGTTGTGAGTACTTGTTCTTTGTCAGGCAAACTAACGTCATTGTTAGTCGTCTATTGGCATGACAATTGTCTGTTACCATCCATCGGACGAAAATGTGCTTGAACATCTAATCTGGGATAAACGAAGGTGAGTCATTTTGGCCAATTTTCGATAGATGGCGGTTTTCTCGGTCATGGACAAGCTATTTTCAGAGTTTGACCTCGATTAATCCTCGATTGAGCTTGATTAATTAATTTCAAATCCAAGCTTAACCTGAACAAATTTTATGCCCAAAATTAATGTAAAGAATTACAAAAAAAAGTTAATGCAAATTAATTAATAGTTCTTTTTTGAAAAAAATATTGAAATCTTCATCAAGTAGTTTGAACTAACTTAGTCTCAAATCAGTTTAAATTAATTTTTAACCAAAAGTTAATGTAAACTGATTCTCATGTAAACAGATTTAAATTGGTCTGAATCCAAATTAGTTCTAACGAATTTTTAATTTAAAATTAGTTTGAATTAATGCTTTTCCAAGCCATTTTAAACCAATCTAAAGTTACAAATTCACAAGATTAACTACGATAAGCCTGAAAAAATTAATGTAGATTAATTTTAAACCGAAAATTGTTTTGAACTGATTTCTTTCGGATTAGTGAAAATCAAATTATTACTAAATTGAGTTAAAGCAATTTGGAAAAGCATTAATTCAAATTAGTGTAGAGTTTTCGATTTAATTTAAGCTAATTCGGCATGCGAAATTCGTGTGAATTAACTTAATATGAAAATTTCTGTAATGCAGTCACGAGGGAAATTAGTTTTTTCATGAAAAACTGAATTCAAATTAATTTTAGCTTTTTTTCGTTTTTTCAATTAAAGTGCATTAATTTGAATTAAATTTTATGATCTTTTTATATTTATTCAAAGATTTACATTGATGTGCATTAATTTTGAATTCAAAAAGGTTTTTGAAATTAATGCGAACGACTTTCCTTTTAGATTTGTTCAAATTTCTCTAAATCTCGAAATTAGTTTTCATTAATTCGAAAGTATTTAAAAGTTCCAATAGGCGGTGATAAAAAAAAGAAAAGATTAATCTGCCAATAAGATCCGATTGTTCCGATTGAGATGTTTGTCTGATACGCGAGATTTCTATATTTATCGTTGAGACATGTGTAATAAACTTGTGAATTTCATTCTATATTTAATAGATACAAGATTTTGTCTAGTTTGTAGTGAGATATTTGAATTAAAATATACTGACTTGGTGTCTTTGAGTCATTCAGAACAAAAAATAGCAAAAAGAATGAAATACCGGTTGGCCCAGAATAAATGGCAGTCTCAGTATTTTACTTATAAATAACGTGAATCACATCGATTCACTCGGTCCATCGACTGTAAGTGGAATGAATATCGTGTCGAGAATATTCTTCATTTTATTGTAACTGGATCTTGTTACTACAGAATTGAGCAGAGATGTA
>CAJNOQ010008226.1:0-11406 GCA_905250885.1 Didymodactylos carnosus
TCTTTGGACCGTGAAACGGCCACACTGAAAACGGCAAGTTAACGACTTGTTTACTGGGCGTTTTTTTGCCGTTTTCATAACGTTAACGCGCCGTTTTTTGTGTGACCGTTTACTGGAGATTAACTGGGCGTTTTTTTGGACCTGGGTTATTATAGTTGTAGTCCTTTATAGCTCAGTTAGTAAGAGCACGTACAGCACAACATGCTACAACGACTGACAGTGAACTTACGGAACAAATCTATCAATTTTCAAAAAAAAATTTTTTTAAGTAGGGACTTCATAAGAAACACATAAGAATTCTTATCACTTTCGTATGAAATTCTTACGACTTTCTTATAAGACTTATAATGTCCTTATGGAGTTCTTGGGACTCTCCTGCGAGATCTTATTTAAGAAATCGGTAAGAATCTGATAAGACTTTTGCATGGGTCTTATTTGATACTTATAGCATGTCAGTATGGTTCTTGACTGAGCCTTACATAAGAATCGTTGACTATGGATTAGGCGATAAATCAGTAGCAGAATCAGGAAGCATTTCCTCTCAACACGAGTGAATATCAAATCAAAAACACAAAGCAGATAAAAATAACGGAGGATTAGTATCACAAGTGAATGCATAGTGATTGCAGACAATACAATATTTTGTATACTATATTGTTTCTATTTTTATCGTAATATATTGAAATACGTTTAGACGAATTTTGCATCTCGATCACAGAAAAACGTAATGAGACGTGTAGGAAGAAAAAAAACATCGACTTATATTCTATCAAGAATGGAGCAGTGATAATGATAAAAAAATATGCCCCGGGTGAGGATCGAACTCACGGCCTTCAGATTATGAGACTGACGCTCTACCTACTGAGCCACCGCGGCGACAACTTGTATTCTATGCAAGGGGGAAAAAGCATACTTCTGTACTTCTCGGCACTTCTCCGTACTTCTTGATACTTCTTCGTACTTTTTTGTACTTCTCCGTACTTCTGAAGTACGAAGTACGAAATACGGGATTTCGTATTTCGTACTTCGTACTTCTGAAGTACGGAGAAGTACAAAAAAGTACGAAGAAGTACGAAGAAGTATCAAGAAGTACGGAGAAGTACCAGAAGTACAGAAGTATGCTTTTTCCCCCTTGATTCTATGTCAGAATCATCCAACGTTAGCGTTCAACATCTAACTAACGCTGAAGCTTTCAACTCTTAAATAATTTAGTTGCGATTCATACATTTTGAGAATGGAATGCCACTGATAATGAAGAAGCATTTCTTTTGTTATTCATCAGAGCATAGTTCGAGTTTAATCTCGAAGAATGAAGCTGTGACTTCACTATCTTCGATGCACTTAGTGACACTTTAATCAAAGATTCTGCTGTTTGAAATTCACTTTGCAATGTAGTTTCTGTATAGATGGCAGACTCATGACTCTTGACGAATCATATCACACATGCAGATCACAGTTTTCGTCACGACATTATTCTTGCGATAGCATAACCGCCAAGGGAGACCCTCATGGGGGATCCGGGAAGATCCTCATGGATCCCTGAATATCCGAAAATTGTCCTAAGAGTATAAAAGCCTTCTATAAACCCTATGTGTTTTAAACAGATAAGTAGGGCGAAACCAATATTTCGCTCTGCGAACCTATTGCGATCTGGTTTTCGTACTTTTCACAGAATGAAACATTTATATAAGATAAAAGACCTCTTTCAACACAGTATGCACTAAAAGAAATTTGTCGTCTGACAGCATGTGCCACGTTCTGTGGGACCGTGTGTTAAAACATAACAACAGAGGAAAGAGTTCGTGGCAGACGATCGTACGACCACCCACGTAATGTACTTTCGATTCTTAGTCGTTTAATGAAGTGGACAGCATTGCTTAATCAATGTGGCAAATGCTACGTGATCATTCAGCCCATTACCCAAATTACTTGCGTCATGTACAAAATCCCGAAATAGTGCTGTTCCATCTCCTAATTTTGCTATAGATATAATATCATTCTGAGAGCACCCTTGTCCATATGTAATTTTTTCTCTAAACATCAGCATCAAACCTTTGTTTTCTACCAAGGTCCAATGACCACCAGCTCCTAATGTTGGATAATCAATTTTAAACGTACCTTCTGTAGCATTCGCTCTTAGACGATTTTCCATTTTGATCCTGTAAAGCCATAACATTGATATGCGACTCCTTCCCACGTTCCATTGAGCCACGAACTATCCGTTGATTCATGGTCGCGTTTCTCTTGTGTTCTTGTTTGTTGGTACACTCTTTCTTCTAACTGCTTGATAGTTTGCATATTTTTCTCCTCTTTCTCTTCTAACAGTTTGATTCTCTGCTCATATAATGCCAGTTGTTTGTTCAAACAGTCAGTTTTATCGTGTTTACCCTTTTGTTTGTAAACATAATTACACGTTTTACATTGAATTTCAATTTGATCACATTGCTCTTCATGCTTTACAAGATCTTTTTTAAGAATATCTGGTTTCAAACATGCTCGACATTATTTCGGTTGGTATTGGCAATCTCCATTTTGATGTTTATCCCTTGCAAAAACATTTAAAATAGGTATGCGCTGTTGGATAAAAGCTACATTTAGTTACTATCGAGTTCTGTTATGTTTTGCTTTTTGAATGATTAAAAATTCAGGTTGTGCACAAATGAAGCAAGAGATCATTATAAAATATATAAATGAAACAGACACGTACTGACCTAATAAAAGGTTGTTTTGGATAATAGGAGTAATTCAAAGATTATTTCATATTTATAACTTCCGCGGAAGTTATAAATATGAAATAATCTTTAAGTTCGTCTTTGTATTTTGCATTCTGTTCTTCAGCTAGTTTGGATAACGTTCTTTTCTCTAATTTTCTTTTCTTTCCTGCTATCGGCAAAAAAACCCGCTGTTGAATATTTTCATACGTGATAAAATTGATCGCTTCGACCTTTGATGGCATTCTTAAAGATCAACGTCTTTTAGACTTCGAAACGAAAATAAAGTAAAACTGTAGTTAACCTGCTAATTGGTGTGTTATTAGCCTGCTGAATTGCGAACCTAGTTATTTTCTTATCCCAAGTCATAGTTCATTGTGTCTCTTTCGTTTTTTGATTCCTGTATACATGAATTTATTAGGGCGTGATGAGTCCCTTTCATAACAATGCAAAAGTCAATAATAAAAGCTAAAGATTATTGCATGTTTATAGCTTTACCTTAAAACGATCTAAAACGACACACCAGTACCAGCTATTCGAACTGTTACAGTTAGAATAAAAAAAGAAAAGTAGTAAAACATTGTTCGACAAACTTCTTCCTTTTTCGTTTTTCTTTTAAAATATTGCAACACAAGCAACTGCGAAGTCTTTCATGTTTACACCACTATCGGGGACTTCACCATTGCTTATCATCAAGACACATTTGTTCTTTATAAACAAATGTATGAAAGAATAAAAAAAATAAAAACAGAAATTTTTATTTTAAAAAAATGAAACTTTAAAAATTGATTTATTATTTTTTTTAATGCAAAAATTCATTTAAATCGATTTTTTTGTTGAAAAAAGCTTATTTAAATTCTTTGTTTTAGAATTCTCTTAGAAAGTCTGTTTAAATTAATTTTTAAAAACATTCACTTAAATTTATTCTACATAACGTTTCGTGCCAAAAATCTATTTAAATTCATTTCTTTCTCAGTGAATCTGATTTGGGTTTTTATAAAAGATTAATCTGAATTTCTATTTTCTCCAAATAAAAGATAAAATGCACTTAAATAGATTTTCTCAAAAACTAAAATCAGCTTTATTGAGTGAGATAGAAATAAATTTAAATAGATTTTTCACACAATAAGTTACGCAGAATGAATTTAAATGGATCTTTTCTAAAATTAATTTAAACAGATTTGTCTAAAACAATTTTAAAATAGTAGATTTAAATAGATTTTCTTTAAAAAAAGTCGATTTAAATTGATTTGTCCATGAGAAAAGATAGTAAATCAAAAAAAAAATAGCACATTTCCTCAAAAAGTGCAGCGATGGGTGATGTACAGCTAAAGCTCCCGTTGTTTGGATCTCGCCGTATTGATGCCCTTTACTGTCGACTTTGGGTGGATTTCTCTGATCTGCTGATCCTCTGATTCTGATTCTCTGATCTGAAGTGCTGCGAAAATTACTTTTCACGTAACTCTAGCACAAGGGTAGTAGATGACTCTGAACATGATTGATTGAGTGATTTTTATTTCCACTTCCGAAGAGATTGAAATCAATAAATTGAATATTTCTGAAATTTTTATATTCGGACGCTACGCGGCGTATTGAATCGATATTTCGAAAAAAGTTTAATCTAGCTAATTAATTCGCTTCGAAACTGAAAATGACTACTCAACTCAGCATGGTCGATTACCTATGTTTCGAGGTTTTTTGGAGTGATCCAAGGTCAGCTGGCCGAAATCGGGGCTCTCAGGAAAATGCTTATAGTTCCTGAATAGAGCTGGGCCTTGTGTAATTTTCTCTATCGAATAGTTGTATTAGAATTTCTAATCCAACGGGTAATCTTTTCACTAGGCAGTGTCCAACATGTCAAGCGAACACTCACCTGATTGGCCAATTGTCGACCAATCCGCTTTTGATATTTCTGTATAAAAGATATTGTTCTGTTTCGAATGTTGAAAATTGCAGATCTCCAGCTGCTTCCTATCCGGAGTTATTCAACTTACCACGAGTGCATTGTTCATTGAAAGGCATAGTGCTTTTGCATATAAAGTCTGAGTATATCTCGTATAGAATATAGTTCAGCTTTATAATAGTGTCAGATTATGTAAGTGATTTCAGAAAATGAAACTTTTTCGGTTCTGCACAACCACACCGCATGTTCTCTTTCTGTAGAAATAAGGGAACGAGAAAGGAGAGGGACTGATATTGATCTATATCTACGCATAGAATGTAGTCTACGTCCACATGGTTCATTATTTTTGATGGCTTCCTTAATGAGCTGACAGACGTCTTTGTAGATTAGATACTTTGCATCTTAATCAAGAGTAGAAGGCAGTAACAGCTGATCAAGGATCAACAAGAGAAAATGCGGTTCTGTGTAGAAAAACAAGAAGTTTTACACACTTTTTTTTCAAAAAATAAAATATACGAATATGATGATAGTGTTATATCTTGTTTAATGATTCCAAAAATGATGTCTTGTAATATCGACTGCCGAGACAAAAATATAACGATTATTACAAGGTCTACATAAACCAAATTTATTATCAAGAAGGGCAACTGGTTTTGCATTTTTTTGTCCAATCGTACATGAATCTGCAGTTTGTAAAAATGTTATACAGAAGTGTTTTTTTCAAAAAATAAAATACACTGAGCTTTATTTTCATTACACTATCAAAATGAGTTATTATTATTAGATATTAGTCCATAGCGATTATATAACTGTTCTTAGGTTTCTGTTTTTTGATAAATCTGATTTTCGAGTTCTAGATCCTACTCGCTGTTTAGTAGCACACAGTTTCGATTTACGATATGTCTGATAATGTGAGCCATGAAGTTTTAACATAAAATTAACAATAGCTTTCATCCTTGATAATGCAAATTGTACTGTACCAGAAACTTTGCAATCAACTGAATTTTTTCAAGTTCTTCAAATGAGTATAAAGTATTGAAAAGATGATTTAATAAATGTCTCGTAGCATTACAATCTGAATTTAAGGTACTATCTGTTTTCTTTTTCAGAACTAAACATTTTTGCTTGTCAATCATATATTGCTGTGTGATACTGGTAGGATCGATCAAAATTACTTGATTCTTAAACACGGAAAATAGAATTAACAGGATTAATTTTTAGGAGTTTGATTTTGAAAAGTACGGAAGTTAGAAGGCAAAAGACAAAGGTTAATCCCTTTGACAAGCGGTAACTTTCGCTTTGATTGCAATATGGTTCTTTCGGTTGTAGTCGTACGAGAATCATAAAAGAACCATACGGTTTACTTCTTAAATAAGTCAATTAATAAAAATACGACTGTTTTGTTCTTCTTATATGCAATCTCAATATGTAGGTATCTTAATTCGCGTAGATCATCGTGTTTTCATAGTACAGAGTCTAAATACTCTTTGCCACACTATTATGATTTAGATATAAACGGTATGTATTATTCGCAAGAGCTGAGAGCAGTTTCATTTATGTGGACGCCTAAGTACACGCTAATATACTTATGCGTGTCGTCTTTAGATAACGTTGTAAGATGATTAATCAATTTATCACGGCTGACTTGTTTAATGATTTCGATGTATATGTATTTTCTACATAATTGTGTATAAACTCAATTAACCTCTGAGATTAGTATCGCGCAGAATATGAATGTAATCTTATTTTTGAGTCATGTTTGTCGTTCATAATATTATCGATTAATGTTTAGAATTTTGTCAGGAATTTTGATGCGGAGAATGATAAATTTCTCGATTTTCTGCTGAGTGCAAAAACTGACGATATTCCGATAATTAAAAATATACGATCGTCATCAAGCCAACCACTACCACAGCCAACACAGCAGCGAGGAAGATCCAGATTGCACCTTGAATATCCACTGATTGTTAGGGAATTAGAAAGATTTTTAAATTTACATGCTGGTGGTGCACAAGAACGAAGAAGAACGGATGCCGTACGTTATAATGGTGAGTATTGATGGTGTCTTTTCAGAGCCGTTTTAAGAAATTTGTGGCCCCTGTGCTGATCATTAACGTTTTCAACACATCAGTTTATATTTTTCTAATAATAACACAATGCAAGGCGTAGGCCGTTCGATTGGGTCCCTGAGTCAGCCGAGCCCCTGTGCTATAGCACAATTAGCACATAGGATAAGAAGGCATTGTGTCTTCTCGTTCCGCCGACTTTTCGAAAAAAGTCGGCGAAACTAGAATTTTATGTCTTTTTTCTACCGGTATATTTATCGTATTTTTTAACAAATTTCAAGTTCGCTCGTTCAATTAGGTTGTAAGGTGCAAAGATATTGATAGTACACAAGAGATGTTTTAGCTAAGCAATCTCAGGCTTCATCGTTGAACTTCAAAAATATACCTTTTTTTTTCATTTTGTTTGATGTCAATACTCTTTGCTGGTGATCCTTCTCCCATTCTATGTGCATACAGAGATAGATAAACCTTCAAGTTTTTGAATATGTACCTCGGAGGTACATATTCAAAAACTTGAGGGTTTGTCTATTTCACTTACATGGATAGATCACTATCGGATAGTATGATCTATCCATATAAGTGAAATGATATAGAAAGTGAAGTGAGAAAAGAACAAATTTTACGTTCTTTATCCAATTATTCATGAAGGAAACATTGCACTCACTATGAAATTAGTCTATATTCTGGTCGGTTGATAGATGAAAATGGAACTAAGTTGAATGTCCCTCAGTCCGACTTTTATTTTTAGCTTGAAGTACACAAGTTGTACTCTATGCCAAGCCACTTTCTAGAAAAAACTGTATTTTACTTCTTGAATTGGTGTTAAAATCAAAGTTCAGTATAAGAAAAAATGTAATTTATTATGCATCTTCGTACATTTGTACTCAGTAGTTTCAAGCGACCAGTTCAATAACCATTTATAATCTTGAATCTGTAATGCAACTATTAATTCAACTTGGTAAATCTGTTGCAATATTAACAAGTGATAATGGGCCTGATTAATCATGCAGAAAAAGTCCGCGCAATATATTTAACTATGGTGAATTATAGTGAAAAAATTAAAACTAGATGCTATGATTTTAAACAGTTACACACCTGGCAATAGTCGATAGATATGAAGATCAATGTCACCATTATCAAACTGGCTTCTTGGTCTCACATTTGAACGACAGTATGATTCAAATGGAGCTAAACCACATAATTTAACTGACTCACTTATTTGTTTAAATCGTTATTGCGACAAACGAATGTATGCTGATTTCCAGTTGGAGTGTCACCTTGTACTATCATATAATACAATAGGTGCTGATCATAATGATACGCGTTTACTATTAACGAAAAGAAAATCTGATAAACAATCTACTTTATATCGTGACTATTTATTTTTATTAAAACATTGTGATCAATCACATTATTACGGTACCACCATCGGTACCACCACTTTGTATTCTCCATCCTAATTACTATAAAATATTTTTACAAAGGATGCTTCCACACAGGTTGGCCCACTTTATACAGAGCATCTTGCCGCGAAAACTTCACTTTGCCCATCGTGTAGAGCATCAAAAATAATCTAAAGATCTCGCTTACGCTTTTTTGAAAAAACGTGTGGAAAGTGGTTTCTAGACACCAAGTTTTCGGTGAGGGTGAAACCGAAGACGGTGAAAATGAACGAAACATTCCATAATTACCCATCAAATTATTGTTTACAACAGCCCTTCACTTCATCCTATCTTATTTTCTTCCTACTGCTTTACCATCGGGTTTCATTAACTATTCACTCGCTTGACATATTAAATATTTATTGTTTTAGATATAATTGGACCGTTCTACCCTACGGACAATGATGCAATCATAAGTAAATATATCCTAAGGACAATACAAGAGTTAGATACTTTAACAAAGGATGGCGATGTCCAAATCGTTGATCGTGGCTTCGAGACGCTGTTCAACATTTTAAGGAATTAGGATATGACGTAAAAATACCAGGTCTGATGCAAGGAGAAAGCAAACAGCGGGCTTTATATGATGCAAATACTACTAGATTAGTGACTAAATGCCGGTGGATTGTGGAATTGAAAGAGACACCAACCAGAAAGAGAAAAGAGAATGATATTGATTTATATCTACACGTAGACTATGGACCCTTACGACGGCTAGTGATGAACCGCAATGCCACCCTTCATTTAAGTACTACAGGCACCTTTTCAACCTTTCTACATTTTCTCTGACGACGTTTTCACTGTCGACATTTTCCCCTTCTACGTTTTCCCGGTTAACATCTTTCCTTTTTACATTGTCTCCGTCGACATTTTCTCTTGCTATATTTTCCTTTTCGATGTTTTTCCATTCTACGTTTTCCATCAACCCCAATTGATTCATGTGTAAGAAATATATAAAAAGAATTCCTTTTCTTAAGATACCCGATATCCGTCATTTGATACCGAATGGTTGGCATGCCTATGTCCGTGTTACTCGGATACTAACAAAAAGAATTCATGATCTATTCTTCCTCCATATAATTTAAACGCCAATGATGCAGATGTAAAGGAGAATTATAGTTCTTTATATCGTCAGATAGATCAAGAGGAAATGGATAATGGTTTGAAAAGGTATGTTAATAAAGTGCACATGAGTTATAATTCATGTCCTATTCATATTTCAGTTTTCACGATTAATCATGATCCGAATGAACAAACTTTATTGTCTAATCGATTATTGTCATACTCACCGAATGAAATTGTACCAGCATGTAAGAGAAGAACTATTAAGCTATTTATAGGTTAATTTCTACGATTTTGTTTTAGATGCCCAATCATGCAGTAATGGTCAGCCCAAAAAGTTAATTGAAGATTTGAGTTTAAAGACATGTCTATTGGCATTCGATATTGTATTCGAGGGTCCTGATGGTCTATAGTATCCAACTGGTATAAGCTGTATCTCTCATGAGATAGTTGAATGTAAGCAGAATGAACAATCAAATGCTTGATCCATTCGAACAAGCAAAGTCATTTCTACTAATTCTAGTACCATCAGTGCAAAAAACAAACACAAACAAGCGATGAGACGGAAGAAAAAAGTAACAGTGTTGATATAATATCTGCGGCATCGTCCAAAGACATTACATGCCCACGATGCCATAGTTTGGAACTGTGCTTAGTAAATGGCGACCAACGGGAGACACGTACGTTGACGATTGAGTCGAACAAGAAACGGCGTGTTCAATAAATGAAAATGCGATGTGAGATTTAAATCGATCCGCATGAACAAATTTCCTTTGCAGTTGGAGCAATTCGTTAGTTCCTTACTGAAGGACCTTATCCGCTGAAATTATAAATGTTAAAGAAAAGTTTAACATTTATGAATTCAAATATGAGAATAGATTATTTTTTCCGAGTGCACTTAATCTAGAAAAATTTTCGGTATTGTACTTTTTTACTTTCAATCAACCCCTATCTTCTTGTATTTCTTCCAATTATTTTTATTAATTTTACAACAGTTTTGGAATATTTAAAATAAAAGTTTATGGTATTTATTAAATAATTATGTATAGATGAGTATATAACAAAAATGTGAGAGCCAGTTACTGGATAATTCGAAAAGAACGTCGGATTAGAACTATCATCTATATTTCCTTAATTGGAAACTAACTGATTATACAACAAGACATTGTTTTTAACAGTTCAATTCAGTATGTTGCTATTTAAAATTGTTACATGGTGATAATGATTTTAGAAAAGTTTCGAGTTTTATTTATATAAATTTAATTTTGTATTTTGTTTGTATAAATTTAATTTATTTGAACGATGTAAGTAAAAATCGATAAAATAGAATGAGCATTACAGTTTCAGTATTTTGGCACTTTAACTAGTCAAAGCATGAATTATTCATTATCTTGGCGTCATTCTGCTCTTTTGAAATTTTATGTTGGTCTCTCTGGCACTCCATAGTACCACAGTCCTTAAAAAGCTGGATGAAGCCCAGCTATCTTTAATAAGCCTCTTCAAATTCTCTGCTAGCGATAATAGTCATAAAAGAGTGAAAAAACAGGCGCCATCAAGACGTGTCTTGCTAATTAACTACCCTTTTTACGTGAAGTATTGAAAATATTGTATTAAATCTTTTAGAAAACCCTAAATTTCTTCGTAATCTATCGGGGAAAACATGCAATTTTGCTCGCACGAACTACTTTGATTCGAAAGGAGCCAAAAGCAGCATCACGACGTCAGCAGCAACGAAACGATACGTCTGCTAACAACATCTCTAATAAACAATCCCTAAATGACCAATCGCAACAACCAATATCGAAATTAGCATCTTTGATACTACAAGGTGCAAAATTAGATCGTTACCACCTACGAGCTTTATGGTATTTTCTACAGATCAGAAAAAAATGATTTTGCGATTCATCTTCTCTGCATGTGAATGATAGATCAGGAATAAGCGTGTACCTGAATAGGTCAGCATTCAACTAAGAGAATCCAATTCTTAAACGAGTGAAATGAAGTTTTTTGGATTATGCGAAGGTTTATTGACCACGCTCTGGAGCGCTTGCAAAAATAAGAGAATATACAAAGAACAATTATAAAAAAGGAATAAGACAGAGCAAACACACAGCGACAGACCATCTAAGTCACGGACAAAAGGCTGAGTATACAGAACACGGGAAAAAGAGGAACAACAAAAAAAAAAAATAATAATAAAACCCGTAAATGTTTCTTACTTC
>CAJNOQ010008227.1:0-11406 GCA_905250885.1 Didymodactylos carnosus
AACGTTTAAAGGGTTTAACCATTTGAAACATATCATAACTGTTTAAAAGTTTCTTATTCTTATCAAAAAACTAATTTTCGTTTTCTAAAATACGGCTAAATTATGTTCTGTAAAACGGCTGAAGTTTCTTCATGTCACAAAAAAACCTTTCAGGTATTTTAAAATATCAAAGCAATTCAGGATTTTTTAAATCACGGCTTGTTCATATTCTAAAAATCCCAAAGGAGTTTTCTGATAAAAGTAAAAAACGCTTAAACAGTTATGATATGGTTCAAATGGTTATACCATTTTTCGTATTTAATAATACCTTTATTTTTTAGAGAGTAGGTCATATCCATAAGAAAAACGTTTAAAAGAACTGCTTTGAAGTATTACCATCGATTTCAATAAAAACTGTAACCTTAAACGAGTTACGAAAAACAGTATTGCAGTTTTCTCAACACATCCTAGCTGTTTATAGTTGAAACTTTCAGGGTACACCGAGTAATAAGACATGCATCTATGGTACAAATTTGAAACTCAACGACCATAGTTTGAAGAATTAATCGAAAAAATGACATCTGTCGTTTATTATTTTGTTAGGGAAATAAAAATGTTATTTCCTTACTCATCATAAGTTAGTTTTTCTTACTGAAGTCCAGGGTATATTTTAAAACAGTATTTTTAAACGTTTTTCTTATGGATATGATTTATAAACACTCTTCTATTAGCGGTAAAAAGATTTAGTTCATTTACTCCGTAGATATCCAAAATTTTCTTCGATAAAGCCACTTTTGAGCCACCCTATACTTACAAAAACATTAATCTATATTAATACAGTCAATCTACAAATTTTTTTGAATAAAAATGTTTAATTAAGAACATAGTACTTACAACAATGAATAGATCACACTTCTCTTGTTCATTTTCAATTTTTTCAAGTACATCGGGCCATAAAGCTTCTCCAAACCAAACAATATGTGGACGTAATAGCGATGAACAATGTTTACATCTAGAATATTTAAATACACAAATATATATAACATTTATCATTAATTATCAGTATCATCTACCTTGGTAATTTTTCAACAGGAATTTCAGCAGATTTTGTGTCCGGATTTGGTGCACTAAACAAAAGCAATAGGATTGATTATTAATTATGTATAAATGTTTCTAACAAAGTGATATCTTATTTCTATAGTACAAATTAAAAATTTGAATTAAGTCTTTATTATAAAAAAATAGAAAACAATATTTACCCTTTATCTTTTAAAGCATCACAAATTGGGCTATCATGATTTTCTTCAATTTTTTGACATTTTTCATTTGTACAGCGAACATAAAATAAATTACCATGCATTTCTAGTAAATTTTCTGAGCCGGCACGATGATGTAAACCTAAAAAAACAAATATATTTAATAAATCTATGAATGTCTTTTTTAAAATATTGTATACCGTCAACATTTTGTGTTATAAGACAAAAATGTTTGCCTTCACTTTTAAAACGTTTTTCCGCTTCTACTAGAGCATAGTGTGCCTAAAAGTAAACAAATAAGTCAAATAGAATTTATATAGAATTAGATGTATGTTTATCTACAGGATTTGGATGTTTTGTTTGTACAAGTTCTCGTCGATAATGATAAAATTCCCAAACTAATGATGGATTTTTATGAAATGCTTGAGGTGTGGCCAAATCCTATTGAATAATATATATTGATCTAACGGCCAATGGATGCTGTTGCTAGACCTTAGATGTTTTTGATTGAAAGCATCACTTTGCATTAAATACATTGCAAAAAAATCACAATCAATAATTATCCATCCAAAATAAATTTGAGGTGGAAACATTCTAAATGTACTTAGACTACACTAGTGATTTGATTACATGCAGAGGTCTGCATCTAATGAAATCACTAGTGTAATCTAAGTGTAGTCTAAGTGCATTTAGAATGTTTCCATCTCAAATTTATTTGGGATGGATAATTATTGATTGTGCTTTTTTTGCAATGTATTTAATACAAAGTGATGCTGCCGATCAAAAATGTCTAAGAATCACGAAAAGAAGCACTTTTTTTTCCTTGGCCATTAGATCATATGCATATCTTGCTTATTGTATATGCATTTGTATAATTACTGTTGCTTGATATTTTCTCCATAGACCACCTTCTCCTCGAAATGTTGGTACACCACTTTCAGCTGAAACACCAGCGCCTGTTAATACAACGATCGATTTCGATTTTGATAACAACGAATGAAACTCATCCAAATTCGAACTTGGCTAAAGAAAAATAAACATATCATTGATGATTTAATAATATCTAAATGACAATCGTATCCTATTAATCTTAATCTTATTTTTAGTTTACCATAATGAAATTTGTGTTATAACGAAAAATATCTTTTTGTATTAAATAAGTTTTATTCAATGTTAAACGTAAAAGCTTTAAATACATATACAACTATCAAATCAATGATATTTCAAATTTCGTATATCTGAAAAATAGAAAAAAACAGTGTAATAGACAAAAGAAAAAGTGTGAGACCAGAGTTATCGATTAGGGGGTGATAGGGGATGGCAAATCATCCCCTCGTTTGGATACAGTTACTCAAAAAAGTTTGACTTGGTCAAATTATTTAAGAAATTTAAGTTGAGAAACTGTCTTTTATGCACCTGAGTAAGTGATTTTCTCTAGCGTCTGAGTAACTCAGTTACTTAGAAAAAAATTTTAGTCAAAAAATGCGTTACTCAATAAAAACCTTTAGTTATTCAGGATGCTCAATACCTCCGGTAATAATCCATCGGTAATAGTCCTTCAAAGCCAATTGAAATGGAAGGTGTAATAAGAATAATTAAGTTCTATGCTTGTAGTAAATTATGTAATTGTATGATATAACTACGACTCATCGTATAACTTCACCATGTTTTCAAAATATATAGTGCAAAGTACAAAATAAATCTAAACGAAATATTCTTCTGTGAAAAGTAAGTGATTCTTATATAAGAATCTTTTTCAGAAATTTATAAGTCTCTTATAACATTCTTATAAGAGTCTTACCAGTTTCTTATACAAGATTGTTTACGATTTTCCATTGAAAGTGATAAGTGCCTTATAGGAATTTGATAAGATTTTCATAAGAAAAACATAAGAAATCCCTAAGTCGAATGTCAGCCAAAAAAAAGCCTGATTTTTAGTTTTATGGAATATTACTGTCCTTCGTCGTAAGTGTATGAGTAATAGGAAAAAAAAGAACAAATGGCATTCAACGAGATCGAACTAAGACTAAGACTAAGACTCACACGAAACTGAGAACCACGAAAAGTGAGAACTCGTAATTCAGCTGTCCGGATATCTTAACAATTAGGCCGTAGATAAACTTATTTTACATAAGAATGAAAGTTACATTGAGAACTAAAATATTGCCCGATTAACTAATTAATACATATCAACAAAATAACAATTTTTATACCTTAAAAAAAAAGAATTCTACTAATATGACTCAAAGAATCATACGTCATCAAAATAAATGCGAAGCAACTTAATCATAACAAAAATCGATAAAACCGACTCATAAGCTGCTTTCGAATAGATAAAAATAACATAAGAATTTTTGGTACTTCCTATGAATTTCTTACGAAGCTCTTATGAAAACTTATACGGTTCTTTTAGGACATTTACGACCATTGATGGAAAATTTTAAACAATCTTATATAAGAAACTGGTAAGATTTTTGTAAGAATCCAATCAGTTTTATCAAAAAATTTTTCCCTAGAAAAAAAGAATAACAACTGATGGATGCAAGAGAAACTAGCTACGATAAATTGTTTGCGTAGTCGAACAGAATATTGAAAGTTGAGTAGTTTTTAATATCGAAACAAAGGCAATAATAATATGATGAAAAAAAGACCCTAACATAATGGGGTGAATCCAGAAGAAAAATAAATTTATTAGGGTAAGTCTTAAGATCGGGATACGCATGATGTATAAATCTGTTAAGGGCCAGTTTCATCAAAAAACTTAAGTTAACTTTTTTGATGAAACTACTGACCCCAAGACACTCTGTACTTCTTTGATCACAAAACAGGAAATCTTTAAACGACTTCTGATTGATTGATCAATCCGTCATTTTGTGTAGAAGGTTAATCTACTGAAAACTGAAAATTCTTTGGTACACTTTCTCAATATATTTGCAATTACGTTAACCGAGATGATAACCATATCCTTTTCCTCATTGGTCAGTCCATGTCACCCAATAGTTAAGTAGAAAATAGAGAGCGTTGTAGTGAAGTCTTCTGTGTATGGGTGTGTAAAATAGTATTTGAATAAAACAGTAGAAAAAACAGAAAGGGATGTAAAGCCGTTGATTACAGTACAGGACGCACTTTCTTGTGTCTTGTGTACAAGAAAACAATAATTAATCGGCTTGCGAAGGAAGGTCTTCAGATGCCCAATTCCGTTTTTAATCATGTTATGCCAGTTAATAGAAGAAAGTGAACTGATAAGAAACCCTAAACGGATTTGGATCCATATTACTTCTTTCAGTACAGTTATTGAATTTTTCTTCTTGAAGGAGAACACTGTTTTCCTGAAACAAGAGAACATCCTAAAAAATCAGAATGACTCTGTCGTTTTTCCTTTGAGATAATTAATCGTCACGTGATATCTTTCATAGTGAGCATATACTGTGGTGCTTGATGTGACGAAAGCTAAAGCAGAAGGTTTGATAGGTGGATGAACCAGTTGATATGATAATATGAACAATATCCCGTAGAAGTACATTATCTTTCTGGAAAAAAGTCGACTCTCCAGTCTTCGTACAGGGGCAGTTGGCTCTCTAGTTTTCCTTTGTCTCACAAGTGGGAAAGCACGCACATGACAAAGTTAATTATCTTCTTTGTTTTCTTCCACAAGTACAGAAGAAAATTTCGGCTCTTAATTCTTTGTTTTGACTGGGTTACAGAGCTTTTACTGTTACTACACACAGTACAGTGTTCATTTAGAACAAAAAACTTCATAACTTTTGAAAGAAGTAATATGAGTCCAAATTCGTTTAGGGTTTTTATCAGCTCACTTTCTTCTATTAACTGGCATAACATGATTAAAAACGGAATTGGGCATCTGAGGACCTTCCCTCATTAATGGATGCTGTTGTTCTGAAATCATTATTTCAACTGGAAATTCCAGTAGAGAAAAGGGTTCGGAAGTCTTTTCATCTGCTTGAGTCACGAACATCTTTGTTCAACGGTTTGAACTTTTTTTCGATAGCTCGCTACCTATCTGAAACCCGAAGGCTTGAAATCGATAACCCCTCGAACGCTCATATTGAAGTCACATTTTTCGAGGGGTGGAGCTCTCGGCGTCGGTCGATCGAAAGCGTATTTTCGAGTACTCAAAATACCTCTCAAACAAGTGGTTGGTTATAGATTAAAATGACAAAACTAACTACTCAATCAATCTTTACCATTATAAAATAGTGTGTTTCTCGGTTAATCAGAATGAAGAAATAGAGTTATACATGGTTTCTGATACTATGGAATATTATGGAGCAAAGTGTCCACAGTAAAATAAGATTAAGCTGGATCGGGGTAGCCATCGTTTTATTTCTATTGTCTATCACTGAACATGTAAGTTTGACGATCGGTATTGACGTTACCTGAATAGTTGTACAATTTCGAATTTGTGGATATTTTGTCCATTGACTTATCAGCTTTTGTTCATCCAAAGAATTGTCTTCTTCACCAAAATATTTTCCCACCAATTGTCGAAATGTGACTAAAGCCCATGTACCATTGACAATATCCGGTTCAAATATACTTCCTTCTTGATAATCATCCCATGTAAATAAAAACATCCGGTTGATGTTCTGCTTTTTAAAATAATCGAATTGAGCCTGAAGTAAAATGGTATCACGTGGAATCGTACGTGTTGTACAAGCACCCCATCCTTGAGTATAATCATCGAATCCCGGTGTTAAACCTCCTAATATTGCTCGACCAGGATAATTGTTTACACTAATAAATAACTGTGAATACATGAGATTCATCCACTGTATTGTTCGGTTATACAATGGTAAAGTTGAATTTGTCATTGACCATGCATCATAGTTAATCCATGGTGCCACAGCATCAAATTCTTGAAATAAATTGCTTGTACTGACTGTATAAAAATCCCTATTTGCTTTTTGACGTACAGCTGAAAATATTTGTGTCCATTCGGATAAAGTCAAGAAATTTCCTCCGGATGATGTATATATGAATAGAACGGGTTTTGAATTAACAAAATAGGTCGATGAAGTGTAGCTGTAGGCCATATTGACTATGTCAATAAAGTCGGCAATAGTAATATTCAGACAAATTGAACGAGAATTATTAACATCACTATTATCGCATTTACCAAGACCGAAATAAGTGGAAAATGAATAGAGCCATGTACTATCGTATCCGGGTATGATTACATTTTGTAAATTAGCCGCTTGAGCTCGCCGATGAAAACTTAGAAATGTTTGATAGGGAATTTCAATGTTCATAGACGGATTTTGAACATATTTCGATGATAATTGTATTGATTCTAATTGAATACACCATGCGTCTAGTCTCGCACCTGTGTTACATGAACTACGTATTGTTGACAACATAAGATCAATACGTGATGCACTTTCAGTGTCCTTACCACTGGATGAATATATACCGAGTAATGGACGATATTTTGATGATATTTGACGTTGTGGACTAGACGTATAGTCTGTGCTGCATATAGACGGATTCGTTCCCGAAACACATGAACTTAGTGGACCAACATTCCAATGATTTGTATAAGAATCAGAACCCTGACCTTGTGGATCATTTAAACCAAGTCCAAACCAACTCATACTGAACATAGAAGCAAATTTTGACGGCATTTGACTACTAAAATCAAATGTATGTGTGACAGCTGCGTAATAGTCACGAAGAATTATCAGTAAAACCATTATTGTGAGCAAAAACATCTAGAAAATAAATCAGTCAGAAAAGACGACTATAAGTTTCACGGTGATTTTTGACTAGAGGACAGAATATACGTAGGTTTGTAGAGGAAGACTTCCTCTATCTAGTGGAGTATATATTGTTGAGTCCTAATGTACACCGTCAGAGAAAATTAAAGGTAACTCGTCTTTGTTTAGGTTTTTTTAATTTTTGAGTTAAATATTGTGCATTATCAAGTATAAAGTGTCCTTTACAAAATAAGATCACTTCCAGCTCTCCAAGTCCTTCCGTTGAAGAGATACAAACTTTTTAAAATTTGTTACTTTAAGCTGAAAAACCCTATTTTTTTATTTTGGAACTTTTTTCTATTTCATCCAGTACTTGATGAACTTTTGAAACAGTCACTCTTGTAGCGTAAAGATTTCTCTACAAAATGAGATATATCCCAGCTCTTCACCATGTTTTCTGGTAGAGTTATGATCAATCATATCACGTTATATCACAATTGTGACTTTTTCAAAGGCTTCCAGCAAAATGATTATAACACCATTGGATAGAGGAAGTCTCCTTCTACAAACTTACATGTATTCCGTTCTGTAGTCAAAAGCTGATAGTCGCCTTTGATGGATTCACATTCAAACAGTTTACCTGGCTTTTAGCTTCGATAACTAGAACTATAAACCAATGCACAATTTCATAAAATAGACGTGACAGAAATTGCTAAAGAACTTGTAGGATAATAAGAGGTAAATGTTTATTCTCGAATTTTTAGTATCAGTATTATTAGACTATGACGGAAAAAAAGAACCGCTTAATATTTATTTATTATTGCAACATTTTCGAATGATTTTTTAATGAAGTTATTCAAAGTCATTAAAGAAAAACAAAACATTTTTGCATCTCTCAAGAAAAAATATAATTTAACTAGTTTGGTACAACTTTTATAATAAATAATCAACTCCGAATTACAGTTATGTTATTGAATTTAGTTTTTTTTTATAAAGCTTCTTTTCGAATCTAAACATATGAGTCAGCATTGAAGATATACATCTTTATACAGGATTCATTGATAATATTATGTTATTTCACTCTTTTATTTTTAAAGTTCATTCAGTAAAGAAACACTACAGAAGAAAAGTGCTGAGAAGTTTTCTGAAGCTATTAGAGTCATTTTCAATTTACTAGTACTAAAAGTACATATTTGTGTTTCATTTGCTTTCAAAAAGTGTATAAAAATATTTTTTGCTTCTTTCTTCCCTGGTAACCTAACATTTTCCACTTAATATTTATTTATAATTTTATTTATAATAAATGCAAAAAGGGAGCAAATTTGTATTTTCGTTTTGTCTTGTCATGATTGAATAGAGTTTGTGGAATTACCTAGCAAAAAGTCAATTTAAAATTTTTAAAAGTCATTCATTTTTCAGTGAAAAATATTAAAAAGCTGATTTTTTTAAAATGGTTGAAAATTATCTCAATATCTGCTCCATAAAAATAGCATATTTTGAGCTGGTATTCTTTTCTATGATTGTTCTAATACTTGATTAATATCATAGAAAGAATCAGATTTCAGCCTCTCTAGAAAATAATCTATTGAATTTTCCTTGTTTTTAAAGAAAACTATGTTTTCGAAATAATTCATTTTGCTTTTGTTATGGTTAATCATATGTGGTCCTGTTAATGTTTCCTAATGGACAAACTATCTTCTCTCTTCTCGCTCTCTATAATTTATTTAATTTGTTTATTTTGATGATGTAATTGAGTTTCTATGTGAATAATAGTTATTCCATCATTGTAATGGTTTGGTAAGATTGTTGGCCGATCTTTTTTGTACCTGTTTTTCCGGCGAAATAAAAAAAAATTCATAACTATTGACATGCGGTCATTGAAAACGGGACCTGGGAAGTTTCCTCCGTCAAATCTTTCTATTTTTTTGATTGAGCGACAAAACATTTTTTCTTCCTTTATTCTAACCACTCTACTTGTGGGAAAAAAGTTAAGCATTGATTTAAAAAATATTGCTTCATCACTGAGACATGTCATGTGAATCATCAGCTTATTGAACTTTTGTTTTGCTCATGAATTTTTGTTAGATCTAATAGATTGAAAACCAGTTTTCTAGAGTCGGTGCAAAACAAATTGTCAACTTAGCTTCGATCTCATTAAATTATCTAAAAAATACTGTTCATTGACTCAAGAACCCATATGCGAAATTTCTCCAGAAAATCTGCTAAAAATAATAATGCAAGCGGAATAAGCGAGAGAAAGTTGTTTTACAATTCTTCTTCGTCGTAGATTGGCACATCGGCTGTCGTCTATCCAGCTGCAAAGTTCACAGCAAGTGCCTCTAACCACTAGCGGTTTATTGAATTGACATTTGAAATGAGACTAAAGCGCCTAATAGACGCTTCCAAACTATTCTGTTGTCAGTGCAGACTCGCGCTCAATATACTCTGTCGCCATATACTGAATAGATAAAAGAAAATCGTTATTTTCTCTTGTCACTTTATTGCAGTATATATCGGTAGTATGAGTTTTTCTAATATTGCACATTATTCCATTTTTGTCCTGATTATATGTCACTATTATTTTTTACAGCGACTTCAACTGATGTCTAGATACCTGGTAATTTCCTGTTGCCTTCTTCTCTTGAAATACTTGAAGCATTTGGCAATTACTAATCTAATAAAGTTATCATTTTGAGTTAAAATGTGAACCTGTTCTTAATAGTCAGATCTTGTATCATGCAATTAAGACCGGCTGCATAAAATGCAAGACCTGATTCTGTTGAATGCATCCGTATATTCAAAAGGGTAATCTTATTAGACAAATTCTTGATTCGTTCACTTGAGTGGCGTTTGTTTCCATCTAATCTCCAACTAACTACCCATGTCGAAATTTTGAGAGACATTTAATGCAAAACATTGCAAAAATTCAGGCCCGTTGTTTTGCAAAAACCTGTAGTAAAATTTCTGTGTCTTTCGTAGCATCACACGCATGAAATTCTTTGCGTTTTTCTGCAGAAACAAAACTTTTTCTGATAAAACGCAGAAAATATCATCGATTTCCATGCATAAAATATTGTTGTCTGTAATTACCGAATAAAGCTTTATGTGTTTATCAGACAATTCCCGGACAGGTTCGTCTAACCCACCCACAGATCTCTGGCAGTAGATTTCACTGTCCGCAGTCTCCTCCCAGCTAAGCGGAGTCACTTAGAAAAATCTCTAAGTTAATTTTCAATGGAGAAGGCCCATTTATATAAATGTAAGGTTGCGCATATACCGCCAAGAAAACGCATATAAGAAGCATGCGTTTTCTGGCGTTGCGGTAGTGTGGCCCAAAAAGTGCCAAAAAACGCACATATGTCAGAAATCTTGAAAAAAAATTGACATGGGTAGAATGACATGGGCAGAACAAGTGAATCAGTTTTGTTAAAAGGATTTAAGGCGTATAATATCACAAAGAAAAACAATCCAAGACAACAAGTGTAGTGTAATAAAAGAGAAGAATCAGTGAGAAAAGGCCAGGTAAGTTAATAACCAGTGTTAAAGAAAAAAGTACTGGCAACAATTTTTAGTGTATCTACTCATAAATGTTTTCTAATATACAAATCATTGGAAAAATCACTGTCTCGTAAATCATCAAATACAAAAAATATTTTTATGATGTTTTAACTTGCTCAATGTTAGATGATTAAGTTGCAAAAGAAATTAAAATCAACAACAATAGAAATGTGTTCACCATACGAGTTACATTGTAACTAAAGATGATCAGAATTTTGACTTATGCTTCAACTAAATTTATATTTATGGTAGGATTTTATGAATCTGTAGAATTATGTTGTTTGCAGCTGACTGAGTCATTTTAATTTATTTTATTATAATAAACTTTCGATTATAAAATATAGATAAAATTCGAATAAAAATCTGATAATGATTATTTTATAATCGAAAGTTTATTATAATAAAATAAATTAAAATAAATCATTCAGCTGCAGTCAATATAATTTCATAAATTTATATCTTATGAAAAATTCACTTTCTCTGTATGCACGTTGTAAAAGAAGCATCTGACAAGTACTTCGCCAAGTGCTACCAAAAGTAACACGGGTACTTATCAATTCTTGAGATATTCGAGAGTTTTCATAAGTACTCAAGGAAAAACTTGAGAAGTACTGATTTATAAAAATACTTTTCAAGCGCTTCACCAAGTACTTTTTGAAATCTGCAAGTATTCAAGGACTTGGTCTCAAATGCATTCACTCGGGCTACCGTAGATCCTACAAGATTCTACTTTAGGGTCCTATAGGATCTTGTACGATCCTACGAAAATCTGATAGGAAAACTTCAAAATGAAGAAATCCTACTGTACGATTCTTATAGGATCCTGTAGTCAGATCTTGTAGAATCTAGCAAGATCGTACAGGATCTTGTTGTAGGATTGTAGTAGAATGGTTGTAGGA
>CAJNOQ010008228.1:0-11405 GCA_905250885.1 Didymodactylos carnosus
AACCTTTAGAAGGATATACGTAAGAGTGCCTATAGACAGAATTGTTTGTTTATTTTTGAATTCGATTCTAATTCAAAAATTAAAAGAGTCTCATTTCATTTTTTTGTGTTCTTTTTAGACCAAAAATCTTTTGGCCCATCGACAAAAACCTTGCCCATTTTGCCCATCGTTTTTTTCCGATACAATAGAAGTTTGCCCATTGGACTAAAAATCCTGGTTACGCCGCTGATCATAAGTGGTGACTTTGTCTCTTTTTCTTCAGAAGTTGCAGAAAATTTCTCACTCGAATGCTTGACGCAACGGAGAAAATTTGCACGTTTGAAATATTTCTGGAAAACCTTGATGGGATGGATTCAGGGCTTTGGCACGTTTTCCCTTATCTCATTTTTAACAACACGGCATTCTCGTAGCAAACATTTATTTCAAATTGAAGTACCCAATTTTTCCACATGGTTCATGAGTCATAGTTCTTTCAATAGAAGACTGAAACAGCTAGCGCCCGATGTTGTGACACTTTCTTCTTTCAATTTATTTGTTGTAAAAATACAACAGTTCCTCGAATAACTAGTCATTTGTAGTGTGTAATTTTTATTTTTGTGTGTATTTGTGTGCCATGGAGTAGGCACTTATAAGCCTTCAGCTTTTGTCTATGCCCTTTCTCTTTGCCATCGAGAATAAATAAACATAAGTAAGTAAAGCTTCAAAAAGCTGTGATTTTTCGAAAAAACGACAACTTTCAATTTTTTGATTTTTTTCGCTCAATACGCACACTAAAAATTTTTAAGGTAAGATATTCGTCATCAGCGAAAAATTCTGCATCGAATGATGTATGTTTGAAAAACTTTCGAGAAGAAAAGAAAGAGGATGTTGAGAAACTCTTAAGCACCAAGCTTCATAAAGTTTTGTTCATTGATTATTAAGATAGCATAGACCATCTTTGTCGTGTAACACGCTTATTCCGTTATTTCTGAATGAAAATGAGTGAGAGTTTCTCTACGATTGCCGAAAAGGACATTCTGAATCGTTTTATAAGCGCAAATTTTTTTGTGAGAGGTGTTCCTCGAGTAGAAACTGATTTCCAAGAAACTCCTACCTTTCTAGCTATCTTACATAGTCGTTGTAAAAAGTATACACTTTTGACCGTTTTTGTTACATCGTGACGGTTTTTCTTTGATTAACACAGATTAATTAGAATAGTTTCGAATTTAACAAGCTATCACATCTTGTAGAACAAACAATTTTCTACAAACTGGTATACTTGCTGAATTTTCGGCTGCTCGTCTTCAGTCTTTTAGACACGTTTTTCAGATAGCTTCAAAATCGATTTTTGGGGCTGTTTGTACGACAGCTGTATTTTCATAACTAAACAACATTCAGAGCCAAGAGACTTTTCATTTTGTAGAGAAATGTTTAATGTACTTAATTATGTAGTTGCAATTTTAGATTAGTTTGTAGCTTTACTGCAATAATCTTTTGAAAAAAAGCGAAAAAAGGATACCGTTAGCTGGACAAGCCGTCAGGCTAATTAATGAGTACAGCTTGGAGATTCTCACCATTCGTAGAGCAATAATTGATCTATTTACCTGTGCAAAAATTATTAATTAGTATCATTGGCTTTACGAGAAAACTGTTTTTTACTCAGATTTCAATTGAAATTTTAAATCCTAGTCCTTTTCTTGAAGAGCTTTCAGTTCAGTCAAAAATAGTCGTAGTCACATTGTTCGAGCTCGCTTGATAGCCAGTGCCTTGCAGTTTCATGAAACAGATTGAGAAAAAGAATTTGTTTAAGGGCCCCCCTCCTCCTCCGCAGAAATGATGATTTTCGATCAAAACATCAGTTTTGAGATAAGCACATGGGAAGATATCCCGCAGTGTCTCCTTTCAAAATCTGTATCACTTTTGGTTACAAAAGTGGTTTTTCGCAGATTTTGAGCAAGTTTTCTAGGAGCCTGGAAAAACCGGGTCTTCAAATAATAGCTTTTTCCTGGATACTAATGCAATTGAAATTTTTCTAAAAATACAGATTTGTAGACCAAACGTTCTGATCCAAATAAGACCTCGCACAACTCTGTATGACTTTGCATCAAAAAGTTACAAGCATTTTCCTACAAGTTCTAAAATTAGTATTTTATACAGCGTTTTCTCTATATAAGAGTTATATCCGAAGTATTTCCCGACATTTTTATAACAGACCCGAAACTTTCGCATGACGTTTCATCTCTCATCCATACACTCCCACATTAATTATCGGATTCAACGTATTTAATACAGTACACAACATAATCGAGCATCGATTATTCAATTTTTAATTGAGATCGGTGAAAATTGAAAACATCGGTTATTCGATTTCTTTCGATTAAAAAGCAGTGATCTACTATGTTCATTCATTTTTCACCGAGTTCGATTAAAAGTCGAATAACCAAATAATCAAACATCGATTATCTTCGTTTTCGAATGATCGAAATTCGATAATTCGACATACTCTCGTGATGCTTTGTGCAAATCTCCATTCAGTTGATTTTTGTGAGTCTTCAATGAAATGATGTTGACTATTTTGAAATCGAGAACGCAAAAGAGAGTTATCATTCTCTATAATTTTATATCACATTCAAAATCATTTGTTCTTTCAAGCGAGAGCAGGTCCGCACACTAAATAACGTCCAGTATGTATAGAAGCTAATAGCTTAACAGAACAAAATATGCAGTTAATAATTTCTTAAATTTGCTTCGCAAACAACCGATAAAGATGAAACGTTTTCGAATAAATCGATTAAAAGCAAACTTGAAACGATTATATCAAGAAGAAAGCGATGAGGAAAAATAGAATTATTGTGAAAGGAAACTGTTTGTAAGAAATAATGTAATGCAGGCAAATGAAGTCATAACACTAGTGACAAAAATGCCAATTGATTTAAGAGATATTCATCCACAAATAAAACACTGTAGAAAGTTCATTAAAATAATTCACGGAAAATTACAAATACCAGAATGGAAGTTGAGTAAAAATAAGTTAAATGAATCAAACGAAATGTTTGATCGAATTTAGAAAGAATTAATTTCAATTAAAAATTTAGATTTAAAAACATGAGGATGTTCAGATGAAGAATTATTGTGAGTATATTAGCGGGCTCTGCCGTTCTCTGCTGTACAAACACTATGTTTTTCATCCTCGGTTGTCTTAAAGGCATGAAACAATTTTCCGATGAGAGGCAGCTACAGTAATGTTTTCTTCGAGCAGTGAGCAGTGGCTTGAGTTGATCTTGCCTAAATACACCATCATTTACGGGCTGATGATAGAATTGCTCTGGATATTCAAACATTTATCTTACGTTATCGTTAAAAATATCGTCAACTGACCGTAAATACCTAAAGCATTTGAGGGAGCAAGAGCAGATAATTGAAATGATACTTTTCGGTGATAGTTGGCAAAGACAGAGCTCGAAGCGATCATCAAAATCAAACCAAGTAATTATTGACTTTTATATGTTTTGCAGCTCATATTATTCCCGAATGAGTGACTGAGCCACTCATCCATGAATATATGCACACGGTGTGCATCTATATATACAGGTAACAGAGACGGATAGCTTGGATGTTCTTCATCTTTATGCTAGGCATGGATATACTACATAGTGCGATTAAAAATTACAGAATTGTATCTGACAGTAACCAAACAAATGCCTTGTTGTCTTCGGTAAACATTAGAGCCTATACGGACTGCTTCTCTATAGTGATGATGTACACGATAAGTTGAACACTATAATAATAACCAGTTACCAATAACAAAACACGTATATCTTCTGCTATAAACGCCAAATTAGAAACCATTTGATACTTTCCATGTTAATTAATTTCTTCGTTATTCCCAGATAAGAAACATTTGAATAGTTACAATACACACAGCGTCCACACGTACATCTTTCTCGTTAGGTAAATTAGGCACCAATCGATCACCTTCCCCCTTCCATTTTCCATTCCAACTTCTAGTCATCATGACTAGAAATTGGGCCGGATCCAGTTTTCTTCCTTTTCTCTGTGCTCTGTGTCATTTCATCAACTTATTTTTATCTGTCCATTTTGCCTGTTATAAGGCTATAAATTGTCGAATGTTTACTATACAAGTTGTAAGTTACACAGATAGTTTTAAAAAGTAACTGAAAGCCGAAAACTTCATTTATTCTTGCTATTCTTGCAATAAAGTATCTGTGCACAGTGGGCAATTTTGACTAGGCACATAGACATATGCTGTAACGTGATAGATAAGTCTGTAAACATACTTTTTATAGGTTTTCGAATATGCTCTTTCCAATGGTGAGATTTTTAAAATCCAAAAATAATCTTTTCTGGGTTTTCCAGAGATCCGGTCTTCAGAAAACCTAGCAAAAATTATTTTGGGATTTTAGAAACCTCATCATTGAAAAGAGCATGTTCGAAAACCTATAAAAAGTATGTTTACAGACTTACCTGCCACTTCTACAGCATATGTCCACGTGCATAGTGGAAATTTGTGTGGTAGTGCTCCTAAGCTACGATTTAGTGTGATCAAAAACTTTTCTGTAGAAAAATATTTTGAATTATGTATTATTCGATACAGTTTTTTACGCTGATTCGGAATATGTCGTCAGTTTCCAGAAACAAATGCTTTGAAGAACAAAAAACCTCAACAAACCTTCTAGAAAACTGAGGATTCGAAATTTTTGTAGCTATTTAAGGAAGCATTTGGGCTAAAATGGGCTAATAGCATAAACGCGTTACACATAGAAGAACATTTCCTGAAAGTTTCACCAAGATTGGAGCTGTGGAAAATTGTGGAGCTTCACTTTACCCAGGTCGCTTTTTTGGAGCCTACTTTCACTGTAGAAAACTCACCGTTTCTCATCCAAAAGTGGACAAAAACCTAACTTCTTTTTACGAATCGATAGTTTAGAAGCTCTACTTTTAGGCCGTATGATTTTCATACTTTGCCACTTCCAGTAATTTACGAATTCAACGCTTTTTGTAAGTTCCTTTTTTTAACGAATCAGAAGCATTAGACGGAAAAGTTTTTTACTAGTCGATCAGCCATTGGTCGGAGTATATGTAGCGATGTTCAAATTTTCAAAACTCTCACTATAGTTTTTTCACCAACTTGATTGTACTTTTCTTGACTTGATTGTACACTGCGCTATGTCCTTGTTTGGCAGTCAAGAGAATAATCAGCAAGAATTGAGAAGAGAATTAATCGCAAATAGAACAGGTAAAGATTGACCTGTTAGGAATCAAAGCTCGAGATAAGTCAGACGCCAAAACTTAGTGCAAAACTCTACAATGTCCGTAAAAAATGAGAAAATCACTTTGATTTGCCAGAAAGTAAGAGAAGGCGTTTGTTCTGTAATTTTCGGCTGCATGAACTCTATTTTTTCAGACCTTTTGTTCTGATTTCAATATCTTTTTACTTTTTCGCATATACGTTATATGATAATGAGCAAAAACGTTTTTAAAATCAGTAAGCGTAGCACATAGTCACCTTGTGTGATTTATGTGTTTTTAATGATATTTAATTGCTTTTATTTTCCTATCCCATGTTGACTGTCTGAAAAACCAGCAGGAAATGATACAAATAAAAAAGAGCGATATAGCCTTCAAAACGCGATAAGATAACTTTTCTCTGAACCTCGATAGTAAAAGATCGACAAGAGACGTTTTAGAGAATGGTGCGAATGTGCACGAAGCCTTTACGGAACGTAAAAATATAGAGGACCTGTACTAAACATATTCCTACAGGACCTTCAAATGGTTTCGAAATGGTGCCAAAATTCGGAACCCTTTGTAGATTCTGTAAAAGAACATTTTTTTAGAACGTATGAAAGGTTGTCAGATTGAATCTGGGAGAAAACCCCCAAAAATTGTTCTAATTACTATCTCTCGGACGTCCTACTGTTGGGCTCCATCTAACTTGTTCGAATCTTATACTGCACATACAGATGGTTTATTAATAAATCAAAAAAGCACCCTCTAACATATAAAATTCAGTCGTATATATATATAAGAGAAAAAAAGAACCGAAATGCGATAGTATACATACATTCAAGCAGGAAGGAATGAAAGTAGGGTAATGATGATATAAAAATAGAAGAGGCGAAAGGAAGGATGTGAATGTGAAACATGTGAGGCGCTTTCTTCTACATGACAGTAGTCACATTTTAGGTCACATGATCTAACACTACATTTTCTTTTATATTTTCCTTTTTATTGTATTCGCGAGGATCTATACATCTGTTCAAATAAAGAACGAGTATTGAAGTATGTGCCTTCGCTTAGAGTGGGAAGTTCTCAGACATACGTTGCCTAACTCTCTCGGAGACATCACATTAGGAAAGAATAATTGTAAGGCCCCTATATTAACATGATCCCGTGCCAAAACTACGATGGAGTTTGGATACCTCCCATGTTGGAGAGAGTAACGTGAACTATCTGTGCATGAAAACAAAATTATATTGTTACTTTGCTTCTTTGAACGACCCCATAATCGCACCATAAATTACAATCGGTAAAAAACAACTTTAGAACTTGTTCACAGTTGTGACACCTTGTTTAAGAGCAACTGTATGTGTAGCGATACTGCTTCTTGTTTTTCTATAAAATTTTTCTTTGATTAGTTCGCTCAAACAATGTCGAAATGTGCGTCCTGTGAGTATATTGATATAAAAGCTTGAACTGTGGACAGCCATGGATTCAATCAGAACTATCTCAATAAAAAAATTTTCTAACCCTATGCTCTGTGCACTTTTCGATATATTAGATACAGTCGCTGTCGAATAAAATTTCTGAATAGTGATCGGTACTGTTCCCAAAATAATTACAATGACTTGAACTATAAGCATAAGAACGGGATGCTGACCATGTGCATGAGTTTTAACAGTTAGTTTAATTACAGGCTGTACACGTCTATGAATTTGATGCATGTTACGAACTATGAGAAGACCGAAGAGAGTCATTAATAATGTAGGAGATAGACTGTATACTATCAGGTAGAGTGATTCGGCCAATATTCGATAGGTATATTCGTGAGCATAACAGTCATTATCGTTCAATCGAATATCAAACCAGATGGGAACATGAACGTAGAGTATGCAAACGATTAATGTTAATATGAAAACTGAGCGATAAGCGTTTGATCGCGTGCTCAACTTTCGTCGTTTGGCACTTTGAGAGCTTAGAATGTATCTATCAACACAGGCAAATACAATTGACCAAACAGATACGCTACGTGATGTCCAAATAAGATAATACTGAAATTTGCAGTATAATAAATGTAAACCTTCGAGACTATAACCATTGTTAAACGCAGCGTACAATTTTGATAGTAGCGCCGCATAGAGAACGAATAAATTCGCGATAGATGACGATGTAAAGTAAATTGAACAGGTGCTTCGTTTTAGAGGCACTTGAGTAAATAGTAGAATATTCAACAAATTACCAAGAGTACCAAATATGAGAACAGTCAGTGAAATGTATTTGTGTAAATTTGAAGTTATATTCCCCCAATAATTAAGAATAATCATATCAGAAGAAGAAGAATTCAACATAGTATTCATGATTCTTTGAGCAAATGTTTAGAAAATTAAAAGAATTGCAAGACAGTTGTTCTGGAGAAATAGTTGTGAGTAAGTAAGTAATATGAAATCCGTAAGAATAGATTCATTTATATATCTATACTTTTTTCGTCATGCCAATTCAAATGTCAGGCGGATCTCGTACTTCTTTCTACGTATTTTAATATAAACTGGGTTAATTGATATTCTGGATTTTATCATGTAATTGTTCAGTCTTTTAACAGCGGAACAACTCCCACTGAGACATATAAATGAATAAAACCATTCTTTAAATCCGAATTGTACTACCAAATATGTGACCTATGAAATAGGATGTCCCTGTAGTTCAGAAACATATATTGACGAATCTATAGATTTAACAGCAAGGATGCATAGTTATAAACACACTGTTCTATATTTACCTCATGATGGTCAAGAAGTTCATAGACATATAGCTCGCTGTTCTGCTGGTGCATTTAGTATCTTCTCCCTTTAAGATGAACACACAAGATTTGTTCATCAAAAAGTTAAAAGAAAAGGCATTTGAAAGAAATATAAATCCATTACTGAATCCCGATGATGAAAATTAATTGACATTTCTATGACTACTATTTCAAAAATCAAAAAGTCAACTAAAACGAAAAAACATTTAATTTTTTTTAAAAAAATCGTTTTAAAAGTGTTTTAAATTATTTTATAGACTAAAGTGAGCACCAAAGTGTGTTTCGAAACTGGTATTGTACTTTCTATAATTTGGTTATACGTATTTGTGTAAATTTAAAGATATATTCTCTAATAGTTAATAATAATCATATCAGAAGAAGAAGAGTTCAACATACTATTGATGATTTTTTGAGCAAATGTTTAGAAAGTTAAAAAAATTGCAAGACAGTTTTTCTGGAGAAATAGTTGTGAGTAAGTAAGTAATATGAAATCCGTAAGAATAGATTCATTTATATATCTATACATTTTTCATCATCCCATTTCAAATGTCAGGCGGATCTCATATTTCTTTCTGCATATTTTAATATAAACTGGGTTAATTAATATTCTGAATTTTATCATTTTATCATTCAGTCTTTTAACAGCGGAACAACTCCCACTGAAACATATAAATGAATAAAACCATTCTTTAAATCTGAATTGTAATATCAAATATGTGATCTATAGAGGTGAGAACGGTGGTTAATTAATTAATGTTCTGGATATTATCATGTAATTGTTCAATCTTGTAACAAGAGAACATTTTCCACTGAGACTTCTTGAGCATCATGCGGTAAATATAGAACAGTGTGTTTATAACTGGCATCAGAGGTGCAACCGATATAAATTATAACGACGACGGCATTAGTATGAAGCATAATCGATCGGCCGATATTGCTGGTACTTTGCGGTATGATACGATTTTTTTCAAAAAACATCGTGTAAATTCAGTTCATCTGTGACATATTTCTTCCACTAAAATTTCATTCCAATTACTAAAGCTTTCTCGGCTTATATAAACTTCTGAATTTAAAAGATTGAATTGAATTGCTGTTTTCGTTAAAAAAGCGTGTGAAAATCAGCTGTACATAATCAAAGTGAAAAGATTAATTTATCCTTTTGATAACATAAAATAAAGTTTACAGTAAATACAAAACAAAGAAAAAGTATTTTTATTTAGGCAAAATATGATCAAGGCAAGCCGGTATCGGTACGAAGTTTATATTACCGATCACCGGTACCGGTATCGCATTTTTGATACAGGTTACACTCCTGACTGGCATCCCACTCCGCATCTTTTTTTCTATAAATCCTCTTTTTGACCTCTTTTTTGGGAAAAATCCTCCTTTTCCCCTTTTTTCACGAACACAGTACCTATTGACAAACAAATTCGTTATTGTTGGTTCATCCGGTGATTCATGTCATCAAGTATTTTTACTCTTGACTTCTACCAGCCGTTAAGCTCGGGTTCTTCAATCAAGTGAGACTAGAAACTCTCTCAGCATCTAGATTAAACAAAGTGCCAATCCAGTCTATGTAGTAACTTATATTTAAAAAAAATGGTAAAAATACATATGCAGGAATAACATGAAGTAAGGAGACTACTAACTGGTCCGACCAGTTACTAATTCTGTATTCTATATGCACTCGAACTAACTATACCTGAATGTATGCTTTCATATACATATCCAAAAGAACAAAGACATGTAACATAAAAGAAAAATAATAGACAGAGATAGTGATCACAACTAGACGGAGAAAAAACCATAGATGAACGAAATTTCTGTTGTTTTCGTTTGTTTTCTCATTTTGCAGTGCACATATTATGAATGATGCAAAATACATGTGAACAATACTAAATTTCATTTTTCGCTGTTTCGATTCGCCATTGAACGTAGATCATAGATATGCCACCGTTGCATGCTTCTACACTTGCGAGGATATTTATTTGTTAGCATTTTTCGCCCGAAAAGACTGAAGTCCTCCGCTTTTCACCTTTTTTCTAAACTACAACTCTTCTTTTACAAACTGTCGGTGGGATACCAAGTTTATGACTATGCATCCTTGTTGTCAAATCTATAGACTCACCAATATAGGTTTGTGAACTACAGGGACATCCTATTTCATAGGTCACATATTTGGTATTACAATTCGGATTTAACGAATTGTTTTATTCATTTATATGTTTCAGTGGGAGTTGTTCCGCTGTTAAAAGACTGAACAATTACATGATAAAATCCAGAATGTTAATTATTATAAACTTTTTATTGAAAAAGAAAAAAGAACGATTGTGCAAGCGGCTTTCGCCATATGTGCGCCTTAAAATATATTAAAAAGAATGTATAATGAACTTAAAAGGAGAAAGGAAGAATATTAATTAACCCAGTTTATATTAAGATACGTAGAAAGAAATATGAGATCTGCCTGACATTTGAAATGGGATGACGAAAAAAGTATAGATATATAAATGAATCTATTCTTACGGATTTCATATTACTTACGTACTCACAACTATTCTTACTCACAACTATTCACAACTATTCTACTCACAATTCTTCTTCTTCTGATATGATTATTCTTAATTATTGGGGGAATATATCTTTAAATTTTATCATTCATATATACAAATTTCAATCATAACTTTAAATATTAACTTTGCCATAGCATAATTCTATGTCCAAACATTTTTGATTCTCAAAAGAGAAGGCTTCTGAACTTCTCTACTTAAAAAAAAGCAAAGTTCTCTTTTAAAATTTTCATTGTTTGTGAATATTTTCATGTTCGCTTCTTACTCTTTTCACAACAGATCAAATCAATTCCCGCAAATTTCAACAAAACAAAGTTTTTCCTCGATCGGAAAACGAAATCTGGAGCAATAGAATCAAAACTCTCACCTTTTATCAAAAGTCGAGTAATGCTTTGGCAAAAGAATTCAAAAACCGTGTGGAAAGCGACTTTTATCAAAATTTAGGTTTCTAGGCTGTTTTCAGCTAATACATAAAAATTCACCATTCACTCATCTGAACGCGTGCGAAACTTCAAGACTAACCGCAGTGGAGTCGCACTAGCCACATCAATGGGTATTATGCTAAAGAATGGATAAAAATCGATTGTTGTTGTATTTTCTCAGTGTGCACGCGAGAAAATGATCATGCTAACGCTGGTCTGCACTCGCTTTATTCCTCGACTTTTTATTTGCGAACGAAGTATTCACTTTTTTGTTGTTTGATAAAAGAAGTTTCAAGTTATTTTTACAATTTTCAATAAATAAACTTTTGTAATGTCGAGAGTTTAGAATGAAAATACTTCTTTTCTCACAAAACGTTTTATTTGTATTATTGACAGATT
>CAJNOQ010008229.1:0-11405 GCA_905250885.1 Didymodactylos carnosus
TCGAATGAGATAGAGAAAACCAGGGAAAGAGACCTTTTTTCTCTTCGTGTCTAGTCTCTATCACTGATCACCGGGTAGGCGGTTCTCCGGAACGAAACGCACTTTAAGGTTGAAACTTTTAGCGTAAATACTAGATTAAGTCAGGTATTGTGTATAAAAGTTTCAAGCGAAAACGTCAAAGACTGACGGAGTTATGACTTTTTCGATCGGCATATGAACGAAGGAAATCAGAAGGGATCACCCTAGAACGTTCCCTCGTGAGGATACCGTTTTATTTGATGATTGAATGTATCCGATACATACGCGTAATTTGAGGTAACATGTACACCCCATGGATTAACAAGATTCGAGGCGACGACGGTGGGTTGAGTAGGACTAATTGGGTTATTATCCAATTTGAACTTTTCAACGTTTCTTTTATTTGCATTGACTAGATACACGTATCCGGAATCCGTCGCTATGTCATAGATGTTGTTGAGACCTGGTGCCACGGTAGTGAGACTTGCTTTGCATACTCCATTACATATTGGTCATACGGCGATGTTTGAGCTGAACGATAAAACAACCACGTAATTAATGATATGGAAAAACTTATCGAAATGTGATAATAAGAAGAAGAAAGCCTCCCTTATTATTGTACAGTGGTTTTGTTTTTAATTAATCTGGGACGGATTGTTTAGATAGAGCTTCGTGTTGGCTTTAATATCGGATGAGTTCGAAAATACAAGATCACTATATCTGAAGTTTGCGTTGATTTTTTGAATAATAGAGTGATTAACTCTTTATGAATTTTAGTTTAGACGTACACTACTTTTCAGTCATCGAAAACGGTGTGATTGATTGTCTATCAGATACCCATTAATAACCCATGTTGTCGTTAACAATCTATGTTTCAAATCTTTTCTGAATCAGTTTCTTTTTTTGACTGCCATCCAAAGGCTGAATCCAAAACTTTCATTACTTTTGGTACCCTCATTACTGGTACCTTCAATGGTACTGGTAACTTCAAAGGCAGATTATATGATGCAGTTTTTGACGCTGATCCCAAATATTATCTTATTCTTGTTCTAGAATGAAGTCTTGATGCTAAAAAGCTCAAAACCTGAAAAAACGATGTCGGTCGGCCGTCTAGTTTTCAGAATGTTGCAGGGGTATTTGTGTTCATTTGTATGTGAAAAGCATAATCCTTCACTTGATGAACCTCTTACAAAATCAGTATTGAGTTTAGAAAAACAGAAGGTACATGATTTTGTTTAGCTTTTGATGATCTTTCGAATGAGACATTTTGCTCGACCAGAATGGACAAGAAATGACGCAATTATGTCGAAAATATGAGACAGTGTACATTTTTGCAATTCTTCGATGTACTTCATTTTGAAAACTTTGCAACTCGGTCAAAATAAAGTCTGGGAGGCAAAAATTTTCTTCGTAACCTCAGTTTTGACTGTAAAATCTGAAAATCACTGAAAAACCATATGTCAAATTTTTCCATGTTACGCACTTTTTCGATGGGCTGGCGAATCCTGCCTATCTTAAGATATGGTTCTATATCTTGTCTAATCGACGAGAGGAAAAATTCTAAATTTTTTCTAAAGGCGCTGACTTTAGTCATAATAACGAAACAAAAGGAAAAATGATTTGTTGGCAGATGGCTAAAACCTGACATCTAACAGCTAACGTTAAATGCCAGGTTTTTGCTCACATATTATGTGAGCACCGGGGGACGATGGTCGATAAGAGGCAAAATCGGTGCCCTCTCGGATCAAGCTCATATTCACAAGTCTGATGTAGTTTTTCTCCGTGATTAAAACTAGCACCTCAAAAAAACCATTTTCACCCCCCCCCTGGAAAAAATTCCGCATCCAAACTTTTCTCCCTTTAAATGAACTTTATTTAGAGTATTTTCCTCATTTCTTCTCTTTGCTGAAAGCAAACCTCAACTACTGTATATCATTCGATAGAGAATTTCACGGGCTACAAAATAATATATATAATATTAAGAACAAATGGGGTCTGGGTGTCCTAATACTAGAAATACAACGGGAGAGTGATATTTTCGGCTTCGACGGATAGGCTAAATCCATATAAAACCGTGAGCAAAACCGTCTCTTGGTCTCGAAACCTTTCTAAGAATGTTATAAGTCCGAAACTCAAAATCCGTGCAAACTGTCTTTTACAAAAATATGAATACCGGTAAACCCGTAACCTAAAGCTTAAATCCGACTCTCCTACGTGGCTTTCGTATGTACTTTTGACATTCCAAGGCCACCCCGAGCTCCGTATCGCTTAACTTTAGGAGAAATCTTACGAAACCACAACGCTAAATACGCAGTTTTGGCCCTTTTCGTGGCAAGATCTCGGGAACGGAGTGGAATTTTGCACAAAAATATGGGATGGTTAGTAATCGCTGAAAGTTTCATTCAGTTCAGACTTATAGTCATCATCCTATGGAATAGTTTTTTCTATAACTTTTTTTCGATACAAAAGGTGCCATTTCTCATACAATGTCTCCTGTTTAAAACACGACTCGGTAGCATTGGAGCGCAAGACAACCCTGAAAACTTCATTCGATCGGGTCCAAAAATTTTCTGCAGGTGCCAGGACGATATCTCAGTACGGGAATTTTCCTCTTTCGTTTTTTCTTTCAGAGTCACAGGATTTTCAAAACCCAAATCCTAGATTCCACCTAGGGCTTTCACCATTTTTTCGCATCTCGGGAAGCAAGGCTCCCGTACTGAGATATCGTTCCAGGTACCTGTGATAAAATTGAACTTCGATGAAACTTTTCCGCAAAACCCACAGAAGAACGTGTCACAACGTCGTTTTTTGTTTTTCAATGTTATATCTCTGTTATGAATTTGAACTCAATCGGACTTTTGCTCTCGATTTAACAGAAAGGTGAAAAAGAGAATGGGATACCCTTAGTGTTCGTACAGGGTTCTACTATTCTTGAAGATACGTTTTCGAATAATCGCCCTGCGTTATGTATCCATACTACTCTTTCATGAAACTTCTTTTCCAGCAATAGCTCATTTATAGATGTACAGGTTCTACCGGTTAGTATTAAACGGAGTTAAAATCGAAAAGTGACTTGCTTGTCGTAGAACTGATTGTGCTGGTTGTAGCTGAAATAAAAGAAAGCATAGCAAACTCTCGAGGAGATTTATGTATCTAAAATTATGAAGAATAGACATGCACTTACTAGTGGTGGATGTTGTACTCGTACTTGTACTTGTAGCTGCAATAATAGTAGACCATAATGCTCAATATTCGTCAGATTATGAGTTGGAACTAGTTTTTATGTCTGCACACATTATGAATATTTTGACTCATAAGGTTATGTGTATTCCCATTTGTCCCTCGTTTTCTGCAAAACTGTCGCGAAGTGGTTCAGCAAGGCAGACATTGTACAACAGATTTTCTCGACATGACAGCGTTACCATTTTCTTAGAGGTTAGTGATTGTTTTCCGTTTCCCATGGAGCAGACGTGAGTGGTAAATGAACCTAGACTTCGAGAAGTTTCAAGAATTTTATTTTGTTTGGGGCCATTTCCAGCGAAAGAAAAAAAGAAATTTCCATGTCTTACTTTTTCATACTGCATTTCGTTTTGAAGTCTTTATTTGTAGAAAAGTGCATTTGCGTCGCGCAATTGCTCTCTGGTTCATTACCTGTAGTGGTGGTTGAAGTGCTGGTACTTGTGGCTATAACGGCACGTAAACTGATAGCAAGTGAGAAGTATGTGAAAGATTTGAGACGGATAAAACCCACTTGTGATCGTAGTGGTCGTACTGGGTGTAGCTGAAAAAATATAACTTACAGTTTTGTGTGTGTTAATATTAACCGAGCACTTTTGTACTCACTGCTCCAGGTAGTAGTTGTCGACGTATTTTCAAAACAGAACAAGTAGAAGTGTATATCTTCAAAATAAAAGTACTTCAAATGTTTTCTTACCTGTCGTCGTCGTCGTTGTTGTTGTTGTTGTAGTAGTAGTGGATGTCGCTATTCAATTAAACGAACAGTTTATTAATGATTTGCGATCCATTATTCGTTTCCTTTTCTTCTGACACAGCGATCCAGTAACTAGCTCAAGCTTTACGAATAGGTTATAGAAGAGTCAGGGATAATTATAGTCTCGAAAAAGCTAATACGAGTAGAACAACCAGATTTTAATGGAAGCTATGATTTTTTGCAGCTTTCTTCAGTGTTTATATGGTTTGTAAAAAAAAGTTAGGTGAAGTAAGAAGAATAATCTGGAATCAAACTGTTGAATAGCACATTAAAATCAGCACACAACGAACAAAATTCAAAAAAAATAAAAGTCATTTCTTACTAGTTGAAGTTGTTGTTGTTGTCGTTGTCGACGATGTGGTGGTCGAATTGGAAGTACCTAAATTAGAAATACTGCGACAAAGTTGCGTTCATCGTATAGTAGGCGCCTTGTCACAGTTCATTTCCTCTTAAATTCAAACACTCATAATCATTTCCTTGTAGAAAAGCATTCATTCACATTACAGTAGTTTCAGGGAAGTATAGACAGTGGCGTCGTATTGACACACATACTTGTAGAAGACGTTGTAGTGGACGTTGTCGACGTTGCTAACAAATAGTGAGTATAAGAAAGCAATAAATAAATTCCTTGCGTAGAGATCTCAAGCTAACTTACTTGTAGAGGTAGTGCTGCTGGTTGTCGTGGCAGAAGAATCAAAATTAATTTCGATATATGCCTTTAATGCATATAATGGTCATGAAGAGTGGCGGAGTCCGTTACCAGCTCCGCACTTCAGTCACCAGCGTAGGCGATGCAGTAAAGTATCACTACGCATAGCGTCGTGTACAAAATAAATCACCAAATGATGCAAAAAAAAGCAGTAGTCCTTCTCTCCTTCAATTTCACTTTTCGTTTCATTAGAATACCGTCGGTTTTTAGCCACACGATCATTAGACTGTTTAGAAGTAACCGAAACTTATTGTTTCGATGTTTTCTGCCCATGATATTTCAAGTCCTTTTCTCAAAGACAGCAGCTGTTTATTTTGTCCGAATTTAAGCGCGAAAAACATGTTTCAGTAATGCAGAAAATGGACGTTCTTCCGTTGTATTATGTGCGCTTGGGACAAAAGCCAACTTTATGACTGAAAAACGGTGCGTATTCGCACAAAACAAATTTTCCGGAAAATGTTACTGAACAGGGAAAAATCAGGAACAATAAAGAAGATGAAATCGAATTCTTAAAAATAGGAGAACATTAAGCTGGTGTAGGAACAATTTCTATTTCAATAGATTTAATTACTTTCCTGTGAAAAGTTGACCCAGGTGATGCTGGGGAACGCGTAGAAAATATTGCAGTATCACGACGGGGCCAGAAATATTCTCACCGCCAGTTACCAGTGAAGAAGCACTTACTTAACGTTGTAGTAGAAGATGTTGTTGTGGTACTAGCTAAGAAATCAAAAGCGGTTGAACTGTACGAAAATCAGCAGGTTTGAAAAACTGGCGCACTCACTCGTGAATGTCACGACTGTTGTATCTAAAAAAACGTTTATACGCTGTAAGAGGAAGGTGATGAGTAGAATTTACCCTACTCGCTGGCATAGTTGTCGTCGATCTGCCTAACAACACTCCAGCTATCGCTCCTGCTAACGCAAGTAAACCTAAAACTGCTGGCAATAAGGCAGACAACATTTGAGAGAACACGATAATTTTCCAGCACTGTACACAAAAACCAAGAGAAAAAATGTATTACTACTCTCTAAAATAAGGTACCTGTCTATTTACATACCGCTTTAAACGTCTTCAGCGTCGAGGTTCATCGACGTTCCCGTCACCTTCTTCAGTGCTTTTGTAATTCGTGACTTTCCCCGCACATCACATTTATTCGCGGCTTTGTTCATACCTTTTTTACTCCAAGCATGTTTCTCTTCACTTCCGTTATCTTCGTCGTTCTTCAGTACCTTTTGATGCCTACTCTGGAAAAAAAAGGTATAGTATGAAACTTGTGAGGTTCTATGGAACTTTCCCATGCCAATCAGATATGGTATGGATCTGCGAAACCTCAGTAAGTTTTAGTGATCGAAGAGATTTCGTAAGATATCCTTCAAGATTTTTGTATCATACTCTTCGAGGTTTTGTACTCGAACAATTTTCATAATACACCTCTTGAAAGTATAGTAACAGAAAACCTTTCGTACTATAGCTCTCTCTCTGTGCATACTAGAGGACGCTTATTTTTTCCATTTATTAGCACAGTATTCACGACAAGATAACACTCGTTTGCATTCGCTCTGTCTCTTTACTTTAGGAACTTATACCTGCAGATCGCATGTGAACCACCTCCACGACTTCTGAATCAAAGACAACGCTTACTCTCTAAAAAAACGAAGGTACTCTACTGAACCTGAAAACAGTTTAAACTTTTGTCACCATCTATATACCTTTTTAGGTTTCGTACAAACTATATATCGTTTTACTTAGCTATATAGTTCCGGAAATCCATCGAGAGTGAGATAATGTAATATAGATAAGGCGATAAGCTTGAGAAACGAACCATCGCTCTTTCCGTTATATCTTCTGCGATTAATGTGCATCATACTCAAAAGTATAATCATAAAAAGCTCTTATGGGATAGTAGATGAAACACTGCTTCTTTGCAAACCTTGCACTATGCTCATATGACAGCGTTAATCACGATTAAGGCGAAAAGAAAAAGTATGGCCCGAAGAGAAAGCTATGATAGTGTAAAAGGTTCCATTCAAAACTGATCTAACTAATCAATGAAAAAACAAAAGTTCTTACGTTTTGATGGAGCCAAACAATGACATTGGTGACCCTATATCTCAAAAGCCAGACGAGACCTATTTTTGAAAGATATTTCGGCAGCATGCTGAACATTTGTTCGGGATAAAAAGTGGAAATGGACACTCTTCCATTTAACTCGTTAAGTTGAGGGTTTTACATTAACGTCATAATGAGTGATATTTTCTTGAGGTAGAAGAGTACATCAACATTTAGACTAAAAGATGAAATTTGTTCTTCTTTATGTCTTTAAAGAAAACATATAACTCAGCTTTATTAAAGTCAGATTGTGCAACTAATAATAGAAAGCGAAAATTTGTTCCATATCAGCTTTTCTCTTTCTGCCAATTAAGCGAGAAAACGAAAAAAGAACTTTATTCATCTATATCTACGCGTCAACAGAAATAAACAAATTTCTCTATGCGTGAAATGTAGTCCACGTTCCATGCGTTCAATTATTTTTGACAGCTTCCCTAAAAAAATTTTCTGATAGGTTTCATCTACTATCTTTCCAGCATAGATCACAACAATACTCAGAAAAACTATTAGGAGGATTGCGACTTAAAAGTTTCTGTGTGCTAGCGAAATCTCATAGAAACAGACAGTTCCAGTTCTTGAGGGTCTTAAGAACGAATAAAAAGAAGAACTTGATGATTTTTGAGATAGCCGCTCTGAACGAGCCGGATATTGAATTTTTCTTTGTTTTGTATTTGGAGGAATGTCACATCAAATGTTCGAAAAAAGCAAAGAAACTGATGCCTAACTTTCAACAGTGTAAAAGAATGATAGTCTATAAAAAATCAGGCTCTGTTACGTTGTTCCCATATATCTTTGCTTGAATTTAAGACCAATCCGAGCTCCCTAGCACTTCAAATAGTGGAGAAACTTTGTCAGTGTTCACTGTAATCACTTTTCAGATGTAGTGGTGCACGCGTATACAGCAGATTATAGAACTCTTAGTAGAACTGACATAACTTTTGATCAAAGCGTTGCTCAAAGCTGGGAGACACTTCATGTTAACCAGACACGTTTACTCTACGATCTGGCATCACTAGAATCCTTTTTTCTTCCTCCATTTCGCTGAAACACTAAAATTAACTTTTTAGGCCTTTGCGAAAATTTCTGCAAAGCCCTTCAGAAACCTTTGATATTGGCAAAAACAATATGGATTTTAACCGTAGGCACCTCGAGCTATCTATCACCACGCTAACTCTTCGTCACCGTAACATCGACTTTTTATGGAAAAATCTGTATTTCTGACACAAAGGCGGGAAGCCTTAAGAGTCATAGTCTTAGAATAGCCGGCAGTGTTCGATACGGTCACATACTTGATATCACCGAGCGGGCTGTAATTTGTACCATATTTGGAATCAATGTAGACCAGCTTACAGCCAAAAGATGACGCTCTAAAACTGTTTCCCGAGTTATAGATGTCGATAATCAATCGACTGCTGATCATACTGTGATAGTGCCGAAAACTCGCTTTGGTATGCAAAAATGATTTTACTGATATTCTTTTCCATACTTTAAATAAATTATGTTTTATTAGAAACGTTACAAAATCTATAAATATTAGGATGTTTTTTGTGAAATTATTTGTGTTTTAATCATCAAGTTTTTAAAAGACGAGAAACCCCAGTGATATTTCCATAAAAGTGTCAAACTTTTGAGCCATAACATCTGACTTCCACTTTTAAGTTATTGCGTTCAGTTCAATGTGGTCGAATGCATACAGGCGTGGATTTTTGGCAAATCACTATTGAAGGTTGATTATGCGTATGATCAGAAAAAAGTTTTTCCAGCGTAAGTAGACACTATAAGCTATTTAGATTTATCTTAGTGACTATGGTTATGAATACGTTCAAATATTCGTATTTTTGTATCGAGCTTTTAAAAAAACGTAGTTTAAACTTACAAGATTGCAGAAGTCGGATGTTATGACCTAGAGTTTTACACTTTTATAGAAACATCATTAGGGTTTCTCGTCTTTTAGAATATTGATGATTAAAATACAAACAATTTCACAAGAAACATCCTAATATTTTTAGGTCTTCTTAGCGAGACATAATTTATTTAAAAGTAATGGAAAAGAATATCAATAAAATCAACATTTGATTCTGTTTTTCAGGAAGGTGTCAAAGCAAAACTACCGAATCATGTAGCCCATGTACATTTAGTGGTACACCGTATTTATCTCAAATTGTTCACTTCGATTTCTGAAAAAAAAGATTTTGAAAAAACCCAAAAACAACAGTACCGACTTTGAACCGGTGACGTAAAAATTTACTTTCTCTGCACTGAACCACTGTGCTATGGACCTATACTGATTCTTTCTTGTTATATCAAATGTAGATGAATAAAAGCAGAATGAGAAAAATTGATTAGTATCATTCGATCATAGCTGTTTTTCCTAAGAGGTTGTCAAAGAAGATTCAGGAAGCTATTATACAGCTCTGTCAGTTACATATGCAGCAGTATTCATCTCGAAAGGTTTATCTCATTTTTTTGAGAAAAAGAAACTTTTGAAATTTAGTAGGATGTGATCAGAATATACAACACATGATTGTCCTTTCTGTTCTGTACACAGAGCTGCCTTATTCAAAACAATAATCAATTCAATACTTCGTATAAAGGCGTGTCTTCCTTCTTCAGTTCTACTTGACCTTTTTGAATGTGATCATCATTGAAATATAGAAAGCGATTCAAGCGGTAAATATTATGACAGCATCCCTTAACAAACTCTTCTAAATTTTGATGTAATTATTGATTGATTCTACTGCCCCGAAAATGCACCCTCACCCACACATTTTCAGCTATACATTTATTACCAAATTTTGGACTTTGAACATTAGTGGGTATTTGTTGCCTGTATAAACTATGATTTTTTGAACCACTGCCGGTGCTCGGTGTTGAATTGAGTCAGCATTGACGAAGACTCTTTTCCTTTATTTAAAAAAACATTTGGTCTAGCTAGACAAAAAGCTTGTCCAATTGGTCGTTAAATTATGCTTTTGAGCAGAAGGCTTTCTGAAGTATTGCAATTAACTCCGGCACTCCGTACAATGGTCCGGACTGGAGAAGTGTGTTATTTTCTTTTAGGATAAAATAGTGATACTTCCCTCAATATTCTTTCCCAAAACAGAACAAGCCTGTTCCCAAAACCGGGACAATCACGTCTTTCTGTTGGAAATATTTTCCTGGTAACGGAACAATTCAGTTCAACTCTGTGCATTCTTTTCCCACAGACAGAACCTTTTTGTTCTGCTTGTGGGAACAGAGATTTCTGGGACTGTCCAGTTCAATTAATTTTCCTTAAGCCCACAGTGCTCCGGGCACTCCAAGCAGTTCGTCACTCCGCCTTTTTCCCCATGGCATAAATCCATCGGAAATGGAAAATCGAAGAAATTGTCAAAAAGCTTCCTCTGAAGGAAGCACGAGACAAGGACCTTAAGAATACCTGCAGAAAAATAGAAATTCTAGAAATTAAAAACAAATATTACCACGAGATTCAGCGTGGTCGGTTACCTATGTCCATTTATTTTTTTGCTGCACCTAAAGAAATATGGAATCTGGGACTCGCAGGAAATCCGATGCTACGCCTGAACCGGAAAACATGAAGAGTTTGCTTAGTTCCCATTTTGCAGAGGACACTTTGAACTATCTATCTATGAACAGATCGACCTATTTCTACGTCAGTTCTCAGATATTCAAAGTGGTTTTCCAAACATCTGCTCAAAATCTGATCTTTGAATATTTTTCAAAAGTCATTTTTGCTTGCGGAAAAATGCATACAGATCTTGGCTATCGGATAGTGAAAAGCGCAGGTCTTTATCTTTTCTCGTTCCGGGTTATTCAAAAAACAACAGATCACATTATAATTTAAAACGGATAGTAGTTTTTTTGGTTAACCCTTAAAAGCCGAGAAGGTTTTTTGACAGTGAGAAAAAGCTGACGACTAAAACAGAGGTTCTGAACCGTAAGTATGATTATGTTATAATTAAGGGCCACCCCTTCAGAAATTATCTCCGACACCTTACTTCGATTTTGACCAAACTTTTCAAAATGTTGGACACAATGAGTTACGGGAATGAAAAGGTTTCTTTGTCTTAAAGTCTTACGGTTTGCGAGTTTTCCAGAGATTCAAGGTTCAAAAAGGACCGTGACGTGTTCCCCAAGATTTATTAATATACTTCAAGCTGAAGAGTTCGGGTTGATTTTGTTTTAAACTAGACATCTAACTACATGGACTGACAGGCACTGACTTTTCAATTACGCCTTTGTTGGTTTTCCAGGCAACAAACAACCTCCAAAACCCGAAAATTCCTTCCGGGTTTTCTAAAAATCCTCAGTTTGACAAAAAACTAAGACTTAATTCAAAAATTGGTCAGTCCATGTAGTTTCTTTTCGTCTTTTAAACCATAAAAGATGGCCTCTCTAGGACAAACCGCTATTAAAAGTCTTGGGAAATACTTCAGAAGGAACTCTTATAGAGAGAAAATACTGTATTAAACGCTGTATGACATACTCAATTTTAGGACTTCTAGGAAAATGCCTGTAACTTTTCGATGCAAGGTCATAAAGAGTGGTACGAGGTCTGATTCTGATGAGAAACGT
>CAJNOQ010008230.1:0-11404 GCA_905250885.1 Didymodactylos carnosus
TAAAAGCTCGAAAGTAGATACAGATCGTTCATTACAAAAGGATAATATTTTTGTGGCAATATTGACAGATATGATTGACAAAATTCAGAATGGTGCTGAAAATATTGATCTCATTCGAGGAGATCCGAAGACTTTAATTAGAAAATTACTAGATGTACACGGTATTATGTATCCAGAAACAGTTTTTCAATTTTCAATGAGTGAAGAAACACAAGCACGTATTGAAAATCAAGCACAAAGAGACAACGCAAGTGTCCGATGTGCACTAAAGCATAAGGATATTGATCTTGTAGCATATTATTTAAAAAAGTTACAAACTTTACTTGAATATACGCCGGCTCGACAGGCTTATGAAGATGCCCTGCATTTTGTAAGCGAAAACATTACGGAGTATTGCGCAGACGTACAGAAAAACTTCAATCGTTTGCTAGCTAGTCAAGATGGATTAATAAAAGAAGATGTTGAGGAATACAAAAGTTCTGTTGAATATATTCGACAAGTTCAAAAATTGAAAGAACATTTTGAATCAAATCTGTTGTCACCTGAATCGTTGCTGCAAAATATACGTGTTGAGCTACAGGAAATGAGTCAAGTTGTGACAGCAAAAGATTTGTTCAGTCCTTTGGTAGGAGTTTATTTCAATAATCTTTTTAGACTCAAACATTCTTTTAAAGAACTTGAAGCATTATACAATGAAAATTGTAAACATTTTGAAGAACTCTTTCAAAATCTAGTACAATCTGTGCGCAAACCTATTTCCGATAATGAATTCAACAAGGTAGCTGAGATCATTTTTGAAATATCTAAATGTCTGCCGACTTTGAATAATCATTTACATGGATTAGTCGAAGAAGAATATAAAAATATCGTTCAATCGCTCGTGCAACACTTAAATAGTTTCATCGAAACAGTCGAACCTATTTTAACGAGAGTTAGATTAAGTGAAAGTGATGTGAAAATCATTAAGGGTTGTGTGGAAATACTGAAATCAGCTAAACATAATTCGGTACTTCAAGATAGTATTTTTACATACATTGAAATCTCAAAGAAAGACGATAAATCAGCAAAAAATGTAAAAAGTACGAGTGATATTTACGATACCTTGATTGAAAAGATAGTAAACTATTTCAGTCAAAAAAATAATAGGATTCTAGAGATTCTTAAAGCAAGTGAAGAGTATGCTCTAGAAAATACAGAACCATTAGTCAATCAAATAGATATGATTCGAACTATTCCAGAAATAGAATCAAAGACTGCTACTGTCTATTATTCTACAGTTGATAATATACGTGGACACATGTATCAACTCCAACGAGATGTAGAACAGTTACTTTTATCTACCGATCGTCAATCAGAAACTCCGAATTATGGAAAAATTGCTCGATTATTATCACGTTTGAAAAATGCCAACTGGACAAATCGTGTTAGTCCAGGGTCACATGATCTTTTGATAAATCGTGTGACTGAAGAGCTACTGCAATATTTTTATCAGTTAGAAGATAGCTTGATGAGATTAGATTTGAACTTCAAATATCCTGAAAACATGTCTAAAGCAGTAGAAATTTTTGAAAAGATTGAACCTTTAAGTGTGCTAGAACGTACTGTGGCTCAATTAAAAAAGTCTAAAGATGAACTGATTCAACGTTTTCTAGAAAGTATGCAGAAAAATTTGAAACGTATACAAACTAAATTTGATTTAAAAGATATAACTCTATGTCAAATGAAACAAGAATTGAAAGAATTGGAACGACTAAAAGAAGAATATGATAATTTAGATCCAGCTTGTATTTATTTACAAAAATATGATTATTCAGATATAAGTAAATTGAATAATGAGATTGAAAATGAAGAAAAGAAACAAAATGCAGAAATCGAACATGACTATGAAGACATATTAGTGACGTATGATTCTGTTTCTTCTGAACGTATAAATTTACTGCAAGAGAAAGGACAACACAGTATTGAATCACTCGTTGAAATTATAAAAGAAAAGAAGAAAAGTATTGCCGAACTTCAGCAGCATAAGCAATCCTATAATTTTAATAATAGATTGGATGCGTCGACAGCAAATATCGCATTATTATACATAAGTAATTGTGAAAAAATTCATAATACTTATCTAAGAGAACTTGCAGTTGAAACTCATGAAGTCTTAAACAAGTACATTAGTGAATATGGTTCTTTTCTTAATCAAAAAATCGAAAAATTGTTCAAAAATTTAACTAATACTGATGTTCCAGATGCTCCTTCTCAGTGTCCGCAAGATTTAGAAACGCATCTAGAAGAATTATCTTCTCTAAGTGACTTCGAGCATGTTTTCGAATGTATAGAAGGACAGAGAAAACTAGACTATTGGCAAGGACAATTTAGTAGAAAACATCGTACTATGAGTGATCTCATGGAACAATACAAATATTCTGGTAGAAATACAGAATTAACAGAACAATTAAACATAGCGCAAAGATTGATGAGATCAGATTACTTCTGTGGTGACAAGTTCGTGTCCGATGGATTCGGCGCCTTATATAAAAAGTATCAGATTAATCTAACTAGGGACTCTAAGAAAACCTATGATAATGTTTTAAGGCACATATCTGACAGAGAATTTGAGGAGGTAGAGATGGAACTAGCAAACATTCATGAAAAAACGTTCAATCCAAGAGAGATACTTAGCATTAAGAACTCGTTACAGAATTGTTTAAAACCTTTGTTGCAAAGTATTCGAAAATTTATCAATACTCTCGATTTAAAAATAGATTTTAAGGAAACTAATGAAAGGCAAATTAAAAAAGTTAATGACAATATCGACAAGATTCGTACTGTTTTAAAGCAAGAAAATATTATGAACTTAGTTTACGACAATACTAAATCTGAAGCTGGTTAAGTTCGATGAATCCATCAAAACATTGTTATCCTCAAAGCTTTTAGCGGAACTCACATCTATTAAAGATTTCATGGATTCTGTTGATGCTTTCGAAGCTGAACAAAGCATGGAAAATTTTAATCACGTATATGACGAGTTAGTCAGTCATTTTGACCTAGAAGATGTTACTAAGGAAGTCAATGAAGTGAGGCGGAGATTAAAAAACTTACCTACCGATATTTCAAAATATGACTTTAAAAATACTACAACATATGCCAGAAAATCACCTAGAGAACTTTTAACTAAATTAAATAAGGCAGCTTTAGTTCGTGGTATGAAATATGATAAAGTTTCTCAGTCGATATCAGCCGATATTCGGGATCATTTTCAGACAGTTATAAACAATGCATGCGAAGCTTCGATCGAAAAACGTTCTGCAGCGATTGCTCCATTAAGACATGCATTACCTTTTCTACCAGAAGACTTAAAAAGTTTATTTAAGCCAAAAATTAATGAATATACTGAGAAATTCGCTGAAGAGGAAAATGCATATAAACGTAAATTCAAGGAAAATGTCGGCACGTTAAGCGTTGAAAAAGTAGGCGAACTTGCTTTGCAATGTGAAGAAGAGAAAAGAGATGAACTTTTTGAAATGTTGCATACTGGGGTTAAAGAAAAGTTGGAGAACCATTGGAGAAATCTGCAAAATGCATTAAATAATGAAAATATGCAGGATGCCTTAAATAGTATGAAGGAAATCATTACACATAAAGAATATATACGCAACATTCCAGATGTAGATCGTTTTTACAGCAATGGTTGTATATTAATAAATACAAGTGTTATTGATTATACAGAAACTGTCAGTAGTATGTTCCAAATTGAGAAAATTCAAATGATTGACCGAGCTGTTACTAATATAATCCTATACATAGAGTTTGGCGAAAAGTTTCATCTAAAATTTCCCGAATTATTACCCGAAAAAGATCAAAACCGGAGTGGAAAATATATATAATTATTTCTGTAGTACATCTAGTAGATTCGATACTGCTATTAGTGAGCTAGATATTAAGTCTCTACTTGAAATAGCAAATATAATGAAACGCTCGAACGAATTTTTAAACAAGGTTAGAAGTTGGTCTTGTCGACATAAGTCAATAGAAACTTTCTTGACAGATATGAAAAATATTAAGTTGTATTCGGATATGATGTCTGAATTAAAGAATAAGATAGATGACTTGAAAAAAAATGTATCTTTAGGGTTAATTAGTGACGAAACGACACGATTTGAAACAACACGCGATAAATTTTTCAGTGCTCTTGCGATGTCTTTCAAAATATTGAAATCGATTAGTTCAGAATTTGGAGACATTTTATTATCAACTACAGATTTTCAAAGATTAGAAACAGAACTCAAGCAAAAAGTCGAAGATCTTAAGGAGAAACTTCTTTTTACTGCATCAAAAAATGAACTTTCATCCTTGAACTCAGATCAATTTCGTATCTATTACAGTCATCTTGTATCATTTGATAAATGTTTACGTGTTCCAGAGATAAAAATTCGAGATAATTTAGAATTAGCAGAAGCAAAAATTTTGGAAAAAGTAATGTTGTTATCCGAGGGCATTGCAAGTTTAAGTTCTGATGTTACAAAAGTAGCTGAATTGCTCGAAAAAATGAAATTTTATGCTGAAAATATCTCGATGTTTGATACGAAAATCAATGAAAGAATAGATGAAGTCTTAAAATCGTACAAAACAAAACATGGTTCTTCGATTCTTTCACAACTAACAATGATATTAGAGAGAAGTGATGTAGGCTCTCGATTAATTTCTGAACATTCGTGTTTAAGTGGTGAAAATTGGAGAAAGCGACGTGAAAAAATGCAAAAACAAGATGATCTTGATTATGTCATGGGAGCACTAGAGGGAGATGATCTTGTTAAGGATGTTCTATGTTCGCGCTACAAAACATTCAGACGAACGTACGATGATTTAGTATCGAGAAGTTTAGGATCGTTTAATCTGAAGACTCAGACCGAACCTAATTTAGAAGTATTAATTTCACAAACGAAGTTTCTTATTGGAGAAGTAGTTCAAGAGACGAATGTTATTATTTGGAAATATTCATTCCGAGATAAAATTCCTGAATTGTTAGCACATATTTTTGCTATATGGACTTTAAAAAATACTCAACATTATAATAACAGCCGTGGTATTGATGAATCACGTGCTTATCTATTAATGCCACACGTTGCACAAGTTATTGCCATTTTTCGTATCCTTGGTATTGATTGTGGCGAGAATATAACAATCAAAAAGCATGGTATAGTTGCTGCTAAAGTAAAATCTAATCATTTGATAAATAATTTAGTGCAGATAGGAACAGGCGAAGGTAAATCAGTGGTTCTGGCAATTACTGCCTGTGTTTTTGCACTTGTTGGAGTTGATGTTAATTGTTCATGCTATAGTGAATATTTAAGTATGCGAGATAAGAATGACTTTGCTTCAGTGTTTCGAGCACTTGGAATCGAGGAACGTATCGAATATGGTACTTTCAATAAATTATGCGAAAACTTTTTGAATGTAAAGTGTAATATACGAGAAAAAGTATACGATATGATCATAAATAATAAGAATATCATAGACGTAGTTCAAACGACAGGGCGCGTTCGTCCGAAAGTGTTGTTAATTGATGAAGTAGATGTTTTCCTAAGTGAAAAATATTATGGTGGATTTTATACACCTTCGGTATATTTAAAAGATACCACAATAAAGATTTTGTTAGACACATTATGGGAAAATAGAAATTTACATACATTGGAATTGAATACTGTTAAAACTTCGTCAGCATACCATGCTTGTTCTTCTCGATTTAGTAATTGGCTTTTTCTTTTCGATGAAGCCATAAATGATATGTTGGCTGCTTTAAAATCATTTCAATCATCAACATATCTTGTACAAAATGATAAAATTGTTTATGTTGAAGGTGAATCCGTAGCAGAAAATGTAGTTCGTGGTTATGATACGGTTTGGGCATATTATTATGAAAATCAAAAAGGTTTTATTAGTAAGGAAAGTTTAGAAACAAATGTGGGTATCATCATTAATTGTGGGACATTTTCTTATGCTGAAATACCTCATGAATTTGCTTATATTGCAGGAGTCACTGGTACTCTAAAAACACTTGCTAAGCCAGAAACGGATATCTTGAAAAATGTTTATGAGATTCACATGAATACTTATATGCCATCAGTTTTTGGAAAAAGTAATCGTAATTATAATTCTAATAATGATGTAGAAGCGGTAAAAAAATCAGAGTATTTTATGAGAATTCGTGGAGAAATTGATACAATGTGCAATGCTAAACGTGCCATTCTCGTATTTTTTGAATCGGAAGAAAAATTAATGGCATTTTACAATTCTGAAGAATTATCATCTATAAAACTCAATATACAAATTATTACTGAGAAAGTTTCTTCCAAAGAGAGAGAGCTATCTATTAAGCGTGCGGCAAGTGACGGTCGAGTTACCCTATTGACTCGAACATTTGGACGAGGAACTGATTTCATATGTCAAAATCAGCAACTGTTAGCTAATGGTGGAGTTCATGTACTTCAAACATTTTTTTCTGAAGAACTATCTGAAGAATATCAAATAATTGGAAGAGGAGCACGGCAAGGAGATCGTGGTTCATATAGGATGATTTTGTTAGATAGTGATTTAGAATGGGTACTTGGTACTGATTGGGAGAAGAAAATTCCCGAAATAAATGGTTCTACTCTTTATGCAACTTTGGATAAAGCTCGTAATACACATTATGAAAGTAAATGTGCTGGGAAAAAAGTTGGTATAGAACAATGCAAGTGTGAGCATCAAGCTTCTAGAAATTTTATGAATGCATTGTCCGAAGGAAAAACAGATATTGTCAAAATGTTTTTAACTAAACAAAATTGTGGAGTGAACACAGTTTCAGGGATTTCGCGTACACTCTTACTTATGGATGCAACAGGCTCTATGTCAAGTTTATTGTCTGCTGCCAAAGACACGGTCTGTACGATGTTCGAACGCGCTTCTGCTGTTTTAGAGGAAAAAAGACTATCAAAAAATGCATTTTCTATGCAATTTGCTGTATATCGAAACTATAACTCTAAAGAAAGTAAGATTTTAGAAGTTTCTTCCTGGGAGACGAAAGCTAATCATTTACGAGCATTTATGAACACGATCGGTCCTGAAGGTGGACTAGGACGTGAAGCGATTGAAATCGGATTATGGCATGCAGTTAACGAAAGTGGAATGCGAGAATCGATTTCTCAAGTTATTTTAATAGGAGATGCTGCAGCCAATGCTAAGTCTGAGGTAGATCAAAAGCGAGCACGTCTCGGTGAAGCCTACTGGAAGCAAACTAGATTTGCTATACCAACCTATTATGAAGACGAATTACGAAAATTGAAAAAAAAAAGATTCCTGTTCATACGTTTTACCTCGCTACAGGAGCTGAAAAGAATTTCAAAGAAATTGCGCGTGAGACGTCAGGAAGTTGTAGAAAGCTGGATATTAATTCCCCTCATGGTGCTGAAATGCTGACTGATTTTGTAACAGAAGAAGTTTTGAGCAAAACAGCGGGCGATCAAGGAAATGCTGCAGTAGAACTGTATAGAGCGAAATATGTGAAGAAAACCTTTACATCCTAAAGATAATCGATAAAAACATTATACATAACTTTTTCCCAACTATTTCGGATCTTTATTTCGAATTAATTTAACATACATTTCTCAAGAAGCACAATATCAATTTGTAGTCCACTTTTTTTACATAAAACCTTTTGAATTCATTGTATATCCACATGCAGACGATGTAAATTCACGAGTCATCCTCACGTTCACTTTCGTTGGCCCTTTTTTGTATTCTTCTATTACCTCAAATCACTGTCTGTGTTTTTCAAATGATATGTTGTTTTTTTCCTTGTTTTTTATTTATCATCGATCGAACTATCTAATTTTCTTAACTTTGCTTTTTCTTATTTTATTTTGACTAACTTCATCTGTATTAATACCATTTTCATCCATTTTTTTGTACTTTCATCGTTTTGAATATTCAAAGATTTTGTTTTTCGTCCTTTTTATTTAATCTTGATCATTATCTTAAATAAATTTAATTGACTATAAAACTGCATCCAGACTAGAGCCTTGGAGGTTATGCCAGTAGCAGGGCAGAACAGAGCTAGGTTACAAAAATTTTTACAGGACAGGTTGCAGAGTACGAATGTCGTAACCTGTTAACCCGTAACAAATTTTGCACATTAAATATTATTGACATCTCTTGTATATTTAGAACGAGTTCTAGAAGCACAAATAAATCACAAAAAAAAGAAAAACAATTTGGTTATGGAATGTGATATTATCGGAGAATCTGCAGGAGTTGTCGAAGACGACTCGGATGATGAACCCGATGAAGTTGAGCATTATCTTAACACAAAAATTTCGTTTATAAAAGATGGTACATGATTAAAATAGTGGAACAAACCCTATAACATTTCCACAACTTGCTGTATTAGCAAAATTGTTACATGAAGTTCCTGTAAGTTCAGCGACATCACACCGTGTTTTTAGTTCATCTAGAAGGATTTTAGAAAAACGAAGACAATCATTAAATCCAGATGTTGTAGACGATATGTTAATGGTTCGAAACTTTCGAGATATGTAATATTGTTTTTGTGTATACCCCGGTTGAATTATACGGCCCATATACGATGGTTTACAAATGATTTACGACATCTAAGCGGACCGTATTCTGTCCGTATTATCTGTCACAGAAATGCGAGCCGTACGTAGTGAGATTACTGCATATATACGGCTGTATACATTGAAAATACGCTTGAAAATACGCTCAGAAGCTTGGCACTTGTTGTATTTATATAAACGTAATCCGATACAATTGCACATATGTGTTCGTCAAGTAAGAGATTCATCAAAAAAAGTTTAAAAATACAGTAAGATATTCATATCAGGACTTCCCTAGAAAACGTACTTGATGCAAGTACTTGATCACTTGCTAAGTACTTGTCAATGATCAAAATACTTGCCTAATTGCTAAGAAGTAGAGGTCTGCGGGACCAAACCTTTTTGGTCCCGGTCCCGTGGAAAGAACTCATTTTTGGTCCCGGTCCCGTGGTCCCGTAAATATTTTTCCAAGGTAACGCAGGTAGTTTGAAAGTCAGCGCGTTGTAATGCGAATTAATTAATGGGACAGCATGCGTGGGTGGTATTAACTGAGAAATTTTAGAATTTTGTGTGAGTTTTTTCTAGCAGAACTAGTGCCTACATACAAACAAGCACCGAGGCAAGGAAATTTTTATACTCTATACAAGGCTATTTTCAAAAAAACCTGGTCTCGGCCCCATTAAAAGCCGCCTGGGACCCGGAACAACCCGCAGGACCGGGACCGTCCCGCAGACCTCTAGGTCCCGGTCCCGTGAAAAAGATTTTTCTTGGTTCCGGTCTCGTAAAAAGTCAGGAAAAAAGACAAGTACCGGCTTCATTACGCAAACGAAGTACTTGGCCCAAGTACTTGCCCACAAGTACGTTCACTAGGGTACTCGGCCCCAAGTACGTTCTCTAGGGTTAGTAGCAACAGGTCTTTTTAAACAACTATCGTCGTACGAGATTTTAAAAATTACTCTCGTGACAGCAATAGCAATTTGTTTTGTAAATTCAATCAAAAACCAAACAAACCTGTATATCTAACAATGAAACGGTTTGTACTGTCAAGCGAATTGATTGACGTTATTCGGGTGAAATGATCACTTTCACCGAGAAACAATCGAATTTAAGATATGACGTGCTGATGGCATGTGTAGACAACGATCCTTGAATCTCAAGGTTTGTGAAATATAGGTATGAAAATGAATCAGACAAGATTTTCTTCACTATTGTAAGGGCAAAACATGGTGTTGTTGAGGCCATATGAAAGAGGATCCTTCTAAACCCCACAATTGGTCCCAATAGCACTATGTTTTGCCCTTACAATAGTGAAGAAAATCTTGTCTGATTCATTTTCATACCTATATTTCACAAACGTTGAGATTCAAGGATCGTTGTCTACGCATGCCATCAGCACGTCATATTTTAAATTCGATTGTTTCTCGGTGAAAGTAATCATTTCACCCGAATAAGGTCAATCAATTCGCTTGGCAGTACAGATCGTTCGTAAGCCACAAGGGCCTGCAAGAGAGTTACCATCGGAAGCATGACCGGTACTCTGTGGCTTGCATAAGCGTGAAGAAAAAAGGAGGTGCCAGGGTGCATGAATTTGGACAAAATTGAGGACGAAAATAGTTCCTATAGGCGCTTGAAGTTGCGCTTGAAGCCTATGTAGGAACGTATCTGAAGTGGGAAAGCACGAAATAGTGTGATGTGCCGACAAAGATGGATTTTAGATAAGAAGAAAAGTATCTTGTGCGTGATAGCATCGTAAAGCTTTTGGCTTAAGAGTGTTATTGCATGTTCTAAACGTGGTTACCGTAAACTGGCGATTTTTTCGACAAGTTAATATCTGATTATAGACAAGATAAAATTTTATTTTCAATTTTCTTCTTATTTTCATCAATACGCTTTATTGGAATGATAATTATAATACCGATAATTATTATTCGTGTTACCTACACCGGTGCGTATGCAGTTTGAAGCATTTACTTGACTTTCGAACGAATATTAGGGGTGTACTCAGACTGCCATCATCTATACATGATTTATCATTATAAGTAAAGAAAACTTTATCTAGCCGTTTTTTTCTAAATGAATTGAAATTATCCTGTGTATCCAAGTTTTTGGTTAAATATATATCTACTAGCTATACTCCGTGCAAATTGCACCGTTTTTTCGGTTGTGGGCGAAGTATGATTATCATGTGTTGTGTAATTTAAGAGAAGTGCGCAGAGGCCCGTTAGCATTACCCAGGAAACACCACGAGGAGGTGGGCTTGACTTGTTTCTCACTATATACAATATATATTTACACTATGTACATTATTTACACTACCATTTACACTATTCACAGTTTATACTTACAATATTTACAAGACTTCAGAAAATACCACATTCTTGGTTCTATTTGATTTCTGATTTTGTTTTTCATCAATGAATTGTACGCGAATAGATGCAAGGGAGCGCACTCGTGAAAATGCCACGTAAAGTTGACCGTGACTGAATACTGGTTGTGGCAGCAGTAGTCCTAACCGATTGAATGTTTGTCTTGCGATTTATTGATTGTCATAGCGAATGATAGGCGAACGGGAAACTGATGCCTGCGTAACTTAAAAGGCATAAAGCTGTCTGAAGGTGTTAAACTAACCCTTGGTATGAGAACTCGGTTTCCTTTGTTGGATCCCGTCGCAACTTCGCAATCGATAGTGTGATTATGTAGTTGTTTCACAATAAGTCGAGATCCATTGCAAAGTCCTTGATGGACATCTAAATTACGAAGCAGCATAACTATTGCACCAACCTGTAAGTTCAGTTTATGAGGAGGCATTCCCGATGGTG
>CAJNOQ010008231.1:0-11402 GCA_905250885.1 Didymodactylos carnosus
AAGAGCATTGTCGAAAACCTATAAGAAACATGTTTCGAGTCGTTCAGGTTACTTTATCTTGAAATTCAAATTTTCAGCACGAAATTGTTTGTGTGAATCTCGAAAACTAAGAAATTTCTAGAATTCAAAATCGAGTGACCGAAACTAGATGAGTTATACACCATTCGATGCAGTTTTCCACGCTGATTCCGAATATGGCATTATATTTGGAGTAAAGTGCGCTTATGACTGAGAAAATCATCAAATACTTGAAAACCCATTATGGGTTTTGGAAAATCCATAACTCGACTTACAAGAAAAAGGGGAAAAAAGGGAAAATCCCAGTGATGTAGCATGGCCTAGGAAACATTTTGATGCATTTATATGTTAATTTCGCGTGGGGCTAACGAGGGCGACTGAACTATACTGCGGTAGTCTCATGTCGGACTGACGTGATGAGAAATCCATGAGCTGTTACTTATTGAATTTCGTTTCGATGTAGAAACATTTTGTTACCGGTAGATAGTTGAGGACATACTGATTCCGAATATGTGCTTTCAAATCGTTTAGCATAGCTGAGTGAGCAAAGAACCACGGTTTTGTATATATGTGTCGTGTTTTACGATATCCGTTATGGATTTTCTGTATCCCATTTTCTCCTCGAAAGAATCGATTTCAAAATAGACATTTATACACCATTCGATAGCCCATGCGAAGGGCTACATTTTACACTATTTGTTTTTGAAAACAGTACGACTTCACTTTTTCGCCTAATGTCCGCCTGAATGCCCACTGTGTTTCAAGATCTTGATTTCTCGGTGTTTTTTCCAAGATCTTGTGATATTTCTTAACCCAAGATCTTGGGTACAAGAAGTTTCACTAGGGATCATTTTAGATGTTTAAATTATCGTAAAATGTTAGAATAGCTACGGTTACTCCTTCATTCGATTAGATCTTGAAGAAGACATTGCTGTCAAAGCATTTTGTACAAGCTCTTAGGATAGTAAAAGTTCTAATTTTTCTCATATTTAATATTCTTCCTTTGACAGAAACACTGATCGTGTTGTTAATTTTTAAGAGAAACCTCTATTTCTATCGTAGTAAAAAACATATTTTCCAGTTGTTGTTGTTGCAATATATATTTAAAAATCCTTCAGTTGATTAGAAATGCATTTCTTTTCCTCTTATCAGAGTTCAATTCGAACTGCGGTCACTCATAGTACAACAAACATTTTTACAGTGAAAGTCTGTTACCCATACAAAACGTTTGGTTCTATTGGTCATTTACTTGGTAATAAGAGAGGCGAACGAAATATGATAATTATAACTCATGCTATGTATCAGTCATTGTATTATAGTAGCCAAAAAGAATATAGCCACAACTAAGGGAGATACTGAGATGTCGAAAGGAGCTAGCAAACAATGAAATACTTCAAATCATGAGAATTATGAACAACTAGTGGCGGAGCCACCAACAGGGCTGAACCCTGCCTAGAAAGCTCTGCGCCCCGCCTGGACGGTTTTTTAAAATTTTTCCTGAAATTCAGCTTAAATTTATTAGCACTACTTCAGACCGAACTCTAGAAAAGTGCTGGGCTGAGCCCTGCCTAGCACGAAATCCTGGTTCCGCCTCTATGAACAACATGGTTGGAATTCATGTAATAAACAATACTTTCTAATATTTTGGTCAGAAACTATCCTGCCCAGATAATGTTGGAAATAAGAAATAACAACGAAGAAAGAAGAGTTTTCTCATCATGAAGTGGTTATTAAAATATCAGAGGTCACCATGACATTAGTACTAGTGACGACATGAGCAGCGAGCACAATTTAATTAAAAATTCATCAAAATTTCAAAATTATCCCGAAGTATGTGGCTGCTGGATTCAGTAACAAAAATTTCATAGGATATCCCTAGTCGAGACTCCCGGCAAAACTCCCACGGGACTCCTGTCACGGGGTCCTGCGGGATCCTGTAGGAGTCAGGTGGGACTTTCAGGGGATTTCTCAGGACTCCTGAAGACTTCCGTGGGACTTTGAGTATTCTGAGGACTTTCGTTGGACTCCCCCAGGACTCGAAACCTCCACAGAAGTCCCACGGGAGTCTTCAGAAGTCCTGAGAAATCCATTGAAAGTCCCACCTGACTCCTACAGGATCCCGCAGGACCCCGTGACAGGAGTCCCGTGGGAGTTTTGCCGGGAGTCTCGACTAGGGATTTGCGTATGTCAACTTGAAAATTCATATCTTTTTAGTTTATTTTTTATAAACGATTTTTAAATGAAGCAAACGTACATTTTTGAGTATTTGGTATGAGATCTCGCTGACTGATCGCGTAGACATTACAAGAAAAAACATCAGAAAAATAATAATAATTGCGATGCAGCCGTTGATAAACAGAATGAAGCGTGAAAATAAGTTATTGACTTATTATTTGAACGCTTAACAGCACAGAATTATCCGACATATTGAACACATGCACGACCAATCGATATATTTTATCATAAAATAAAAAGTAGTACATTCGTTCACAATTATGGAATAGTAACACAATACGAGGATTTAGTGTGTGATGAATTTTATATATATCATTCATTATGAGCTGAAGATAAAAAGGAACTAGACGAAAAGAGTGCAATATTCTATTCACTATACGATTTACGATCAAACCTTCATTACTTGAACTTTAGTTAAGATGAATTTCAATTAAACGACGAATTTCCCCCTATGTCATTAGAATCTTTTACAACATCAACATCATTATTTGGTAATTCATTGAATATTTTTCAAATCGCTTTTTCATAGAAATTTTTTGGTGCTACGTTAATGTTCTTACAGAAAAACATTATATTTTTATGTGAGACGAATAAGATGACTATGTATGTTTTAAAAATAAAAACTTTCTCGGTGTGACTGGTAAAACAGTAATAAAATTGAAACTAACTGTCTGATCGATACTAAAAAAACTATATAAAAAAGCTAGACTGGAGAAAATAGAAGTTACTCCATTTTCATTCCATAAGACACAGGATTACTGATGAAGTCTCGTTTTATAGGTCGATAGAAAGTACTATCTTGTTGTGGAATATCCTTGAATGTATATCCAGTCCATTCTTTATTTGCAATCGTATCAATTCTTTTTGTAGGTTGCTGTAATTTAGCTAGTGCTTGTCGGGCATAGTCAGTCTGTATAAGTCCCGCATCGCGTAAACGCTGTTCAAGTCGAATTCTAATATCACCATATAGTTTTCTGTCGGTAAATGTATGGATAGGAAAGAGTGGTTGTTGGAGAACAATATCGTCATCAACGCCAGCCACCAAACCGCGTTTAGCATTGAATGCCTAAAAGATGTTAACAGAAAAGTGAATGACTTAAACTTTAAGAGATATTATTACTTTAGTTGGTTGCATAACTCGAGAAAAATCCGATTCAACATGTGGACGAACTAATTCAGTTAGTGCATCAAGTCTTTGTTGTCGTTCGCGTTCATCTTGTTTTTGTGCTTCTTCTTTTTCATGCATTTCTTGACGTTTTTTATCAAATTCTTCTTTTCGATAACGGATTCTGTAATGGAGCAGAAAAAAATCTTCACGTTTGAAAAAAATTGCTTATTACCTTTCCCAATCTTTGTTTGCTTGATCAGCTAAATGGGCCTGCATTTCTTCCAAACGTTTTCGTTCTAATTCTTCATTTTTCGATCTTTCCTGATCTTTTCTTGAATGATAATCAGCCAGCTAAAATAAAAAACTAAAATATTAAACTTGATTATTCTTGTTTATTTCAACTGACCTTTTCTTTCAAAACTTGACGATGCTTTTGTTCTCGTTCATGTTCTTGCTGTATTTTTTCCAATTCTTCTTTTCTTTTTGCATCGTTTAACATTTCTTGAACAGCTAACACTTCTAATTGTTTATCCCTCCATTTTTGTACCTGAAACAATAGCATCGTGTTATTTCTATGCTATGATACACTCGAAATACTACCAACTTGTAATGCTAACTGTTCGCAAACACTTCGTTGTTTAGCAGATTCTTCTCGCTGTTGTGCTAGACGTTCTTGTATTTCAAATGCTTCTTGAAAACAGGCTTCTGTTCTTAATTCAAGTCCAATACGTGCTTGTTTCCTGCAGAAGACAAATGTGTAGATGAAGAAATAGAGTTCATATATAAACTTACCATTCGTAATATATCAAACGTTTGTGTTTATGATAATATTTTTCGGCATTACACCACTCTTCGTGTTTTAACTGGAAAGAAGAGAATCATTCAGATACCTTAATTGTGTCTGAACCAAGAGAACTTAATTACCATTTCTTGTCTTGATCGTTTTGGAAAATGTTTTTTCAAATGATCATAAATGAGTGTTCTTCTTTGATTTATATGAGTTGGATACATGTCGTACAAGTGAAGAAACAATTCATGCTCATCGATGCCATATCCTCCATATTCCATGCTGAAATATATACGTAGGTTAGAGATTTGCTAGCTCATCTATGCTACTTGTAATTTATACCTGATTGTACTCAAATACATTGTGTCTAAATCAACAAGTTTTTCTTGATATTTATGATCAATAATCAGAAATTCTTGTAACATTGTTACTGAACGAACAAAATGAAGAAAAAGTTATTCATACTCTGTTATACAAATGGAAAAATGTTTTCTACCTTTCAGTTCATCATCTGGACAATCGAGGTGAACAATGCGATCTGGTATTCCATTTTCAATTTGATTTTCGTCATCTTCTATAGTCGCCTGAACTAAGGCATACAAGATGATCAGTAAACCTAGTCTAAAACTTTCTCTTTGCTACCTCTTACACTCTTTTAATTCAACTGCTATTCTTCGTTCTTCATCTCGTAGAATTTCAATTAATTCATTTTGTTGAATTTTAACAGATTGAATAGCATCAAATACTGCTCGTTCATCAATTTCATTATTTTGTTCTCTGATTTGCAATTGTAAATCGTCTCTTAAACAAAAGAGTTAAACTGCTTATAATTCGCTTCCGAATAAATAGATCTTATATTAACTCTACCTTAGACTAATAATAGGTTGCACTGTTGTTTTTCGAAATTTAATAAAATCATCATCAATCCATATTCGAAACCTATTAATATCGTTCATTACTGAACGTAAATCATCGTCAGCAAAAGCACTGATCAACCACTGGGAGTGATCAGCGTCTTGTCTCATATAATGTTGATTCAAACGTTTTTGTTCAATTAGCCAATAGTGCTGTAGTTTTTTCAACTCTGATTTATCACGAATATTCTGTGATTCTTGTTGAAGTTTATCAACTACATAGTAGATGAGTTAATATCAGTAAAAAACAGAAATTTAAAATATTTTAATACCAAACCTCGTTCGAGAGCCAAGGATCCGATCTGTTTTCGCTGAGTGATAATATTTCGCATAGCGTCATAATTGATCTGTCTATACTTTGGAAGATTTTCTTGAGTGAAACGTGATACTTCTGTGAGACCTTTATATTATAATGGAAAATTTTAGGATTTGCACAAAGGAACACATAAGTCGTACCGTTTTCAATATTTCTGTGAACCATATTTAAACGAAACAAGTTTTTCTGATTAACTGTTGAACTTCTGGCCATTTTATCTCAATTTACTTTCTGCATTTCTGTAATTCTAAACATCTTTTTTAAACAGAGTTTTTGACACAAGTGAATGATGTTTTCCATTAGCATATTCTGCTAGATCTATTTCTATAGAAGTACCTTTTCATGGTTAGGATTCGTCACGAACAAACGTAAAGCACCAGATGTCACAATCAACGGACGTTTTTACTTTTTAAATTTATTGTAACATTATGTTTCTACGATTAGTCCTTACCGTATCTTAACTCTTTATTTTTATTTATTGATCTACTCCGACTATTGGCTATACAGAACCAATGAACAGGACAAAACGAGTAGTGGCACCACCTAGGCGATGATAAAGCAGTGTAAATAAAACTAGAATTAGTTGCTTTTCGAGTAAATTCATTATTTTCTAAAGTTAAGTGATACTTTTCATTGGTTTCGTTTCTAAACAGGTGTTTTGAGATGGTTTGTTGCAGTATTATTTCAACAAAATATAGCAACGATTACACTGGCCGATGTTTTGAACAACAAAACTTATATTTCTTGTTTAACAAACCAACAATTTGATAAAACAATTACGTAAAATTGAAATGATTATGTAATACTTAAAGAAATTCATATGTGGAAAAAAAGCTGAATTAAGATTAAGACTTATTTAACAATACATCACAAAAGAAGACCCGTACAATATGGTCTTATTTGAACAGGAAATTATAACCGAACAAATAAAATCATTATTTGCATTATTGCTATGAAATTAACCGGGTATACCATACACACTCTATCTCGTCGACGGAACGTAAATTTATTCACATCAAAACCATTTTCTTTTTTTGAAACATGAGAGCATTGTGATTGCTAGAAACGCCATAAAGCCAAGTACAATAAAGTAGCCATATTTGTATGTTAACTCAGGCATATCTACATCAGAAGAGACATGATTTAAATAGATCATAAAAACGTAAGTGATACTTACAATGAAAATTCATTCCGTAAACTCCAGATATAAACGTTAATGGAATAAATATAGTCGATATAATGGTCAAAGTTTTCACAACTTCATTCATTGCATTACTGTTTAACATCATATAAAAATCGATAAATGATGCCAACATTTCACGATATGTATCTATCGAATCGTTTACTTGTACAACATGATCAAACAAATCTTTTAAATAAATATTTGTACTCTCTTGCATTATCTGTGTCTCCTCTTCTTTTTGTAATTTGATAATGATTTCTTTCAATGGTGATATAATCGCTCTCAAATAAAGCATACCTCGCTTCATATCGTAAATTGATTCTAATGTATCAAGTTTTAACGTTTTCATTAATTGATTATCAATTGCTTCTACCTTCATACCCATTGTATCTAATACATCCATGTAACGATCAACAATAATATCTACTAGACTATAAAACAAGTAATCAATTTTTGACTTGCGAATTCGCCCCTTTCCCTGTCGAAGACGATCTAAACAAACAGACACGAAGGAAAAAGTTCAATAAAACTTGTCCTGTTTCACACTTACTTTTAATTGTGTCAAATAAATCTTTGGGCGTCTCTTGAAATGTAATTAAAATATTTTCTTTTAAATAAAAGCTAATTTGTTCAATAAGTGTCAATTCACTCTTAGCCGTATCTCTATATATCATTTTACAGACAAGAAACAAAGCATCATCTAAAACATCTAATTTTGTTCGTTGTTCTGTTGTTGTTATATCAGTTTGTACCAACGTATGAATATCGTATCGTCGACCAAGTTGTGAAATAATTTCTTGCTTATGGACACCATCCACATCGATCCATATCATTTTCCCATCGATTTCTGTTGTCGGTAACTCATCGACTTTCTTATATTTTTGGTCGTGACTTATATTTTCATCATACGCAAATACGTGCAATGTCACTGGTTGACTAAAAATATGATCAATATTACAGGGTGATCCAAAAAAAACTTACCCCCTGTGTATTTATTGACTTTCTTGTGTACAAATATAATTGAACTTTTTACCATTAGTTCGAATAGAGCAAAGATTTGTGGACGAAATGAGACGTCTCCGAGCTCTCGAAGAGCTTTTCTCATGAAACAGCATTCAATTTACCCCATACCACCAAAATCGGGATAATTAATGGGCAAACAAGAAAAATATGCTCTTGGGACCTTCCGTAAATTCAATGCTGTTTCGTGAAAAAAGTTCTTAGAGAGCTCGGAAACGTCTCATTTTGTCCACAAATCTTTGCTCTATTTAAATAAACTAATGGTAAAAAGTTCAATTATATTTGTACACAAGAAAGTCAATAAATACACAGGGAGTAACTTTTTTTTGGATCACCCTGTATAATCTTACAGATTTATGAAAAAGAAAAAATAATCTTAAATAGATCTTACGTTGGATCAGTGAAATGAACAAGTGTTCCACCTGTACTCGCCCCGAAAGCAGACGATGTTGGACGACGATTGAATGAAGCACGATGTGGACTATAATTCCAGTGTTCTGCTTGACCCGTTGGTCCACGCGTTTTATTGCGTTTGAATAGCATAAAATTTGTTTTTCGTTTAATTGCAGAACTCGTTACCATTGACCTAAGGTTCGAAATTAAATACAAGTTGTATATTATAATTTCTAATTATTATTCGACGACGACCATCAAGGCGTATTAATCACCTCAATTTGAACACTAAAACTATAGAATACTTCGTTTAGAGGTAAATGATATATCCATACCATGTATACTAATCTACTGGTCGCCAGTGTAAAAGATAATCAGCTCAAATCAAAAGCAAGTTGATTGTATAAAGCGCCGAAAATGGTTAGCCGCTGCATATTGTAGAGTCATGTGACGTAATTCCGGTCAGTGTCAACAATTTTCTCGGTCTTTTGCTGACAGCTGAGTCATTCATAACCGGAGAAAAATACGTTTTATATAAGTAGATAAAGTTGACTTTTGTCTATCGATTGATGTAGAAATCAGAGACAGGATGGTCCAGGTCAAATGTCCAGACCTGACTAGCAAAAGCGGAGTTGGACCTGTAAGACGTGAACCTGGAAAAGGGGACCTGGACTTTGACCTGAACCTCTATTGTGACCTGTCGGCATAAGCAACATATCAACCATTAACTATATCTAGCAGTGTGAAACTGAATTATTTCATACACATTTTCTCTCCTGTTGGAAATTCTGAGAACAATAGGAAAAATCGTAATAACCGTATTGCCTAAAGACATTTTTGTTCAAAATATCTATCCCGTGCTTCTTATATATTCTAAGAACTGTTCTTAAACTCTAGTACAGGATATTGTAAATTCGCACTATCAGAATTTATCGTGCAACGGACCCAGCGTCCAGGTCCCAGGTTCAAGTCATAGGTCCAGGTTCAGGTCAGGTCCAAGTCTAGATCTATTTTTTTCAAGTGCGGGTCCACAGGTCCAGGTTCAACTTTATAGGTCAGGACCAGATCCGAGGCAAAATTGTTTATTAGATCGAATAACAATAAGCCACCTTACAGTTAAACTTTCTAGTTTCTCCTACAAGTTTTGACCTTGACGCGCGCGGGTCACAGGTCAAGGTCTAGATATCCTGTCTCTGAGTAGAAATTATGTTAAACTTCGTTAGGTTTGATTAGTTCTACTCAATTTTCAGTCGCTTGCTATTAAATGACCGGAATTACGCCAGAGCACATATATATATATATATAAATGACTATCTTTTGATTTCTGTAGATTCTAATTAACTAATTAAGCATAATTGCGACTGAGCTAGAAATCACACAGGGACAGCGATCACAATTTTGCATATCAAGTGTCAGTTTTAATTACAAATGTGACGGTTTATCGCTGAATAACAGTTAATTTTAGATGATACCAGTCATTTTGGCTATGTTGGCCGGAATTGCCTCCAAATGGGGGTAAATTCGATCATTTAATAGCAAGCGATTGGAAATTGATTAGAACTAATCAAAGCTAACGAAGTTTAACATAATTTCTACATCAATCGATCGATAAAAGTCAACGTTATTTACTTATATGAAAAACGTTTTTCTCCAGTTATGAATGAAGGCTCAGCTATCAGCAAAAGACTGAGAAGATTTTCAACATTGACCGGTATTACTCAAATGGCTCTACTTCCTTTTAAAATTTAATTTTCTCGGGAAAAATAAAATAAAGCAAAAAAGTCAAGATATTCTAAGTCATTGGTTACGATAGCCATATACGGCACATTACGATGATGTACTGTAACGTAATACGCCGTAAATGACCGTAACCTGACGTAATTTGGCCGTAATCCTATGCTTCGTAACAAGGCAACTGTAAACAACCTGAGATTTTAGTCAATTGTTTACAGTGGTCACACGAAGTCTGACCGTCTATCGATTGATGTACAAATTATGTTGAAATTCGTTAGCTTTGATTAGTTGTAATCAATTTCCAGTCACATTGTTAAATGAGGCAAACGCCAAGACAGTTAATTGGTTTTTGGTCAAACTCTCAACGATTCAACTTTACTCCAGATTCATTTCATAAACTGACCTCAAAGTTTTTAGTTTCAAGTGCTGATATGTGGCGACTTTATGCCATCATTTGAATTAAAAGATCTAGAAAAAGAAAATTACGCTGGAAAAATTAATTTATGCACATTGTTTCAGGTTTCCGTTAGCTCTTTTCGAACCATGACTTAAAGCGATCAAATATTTTTTGATAGACATAATCAAAGTTCTCGAATAGGATTCAACAGTCTATTTAGCTGATATATGACGATCATCTTATATAAGATGATCCTCATATATACGTTACTAGTTAGACTGACTTTTATTTATATAGACACAAATTTCAAACGGAAAACGTGTGTACATACATGCTTGTCTACATTTGTGGTTGAATAAACACAATTCAAATTTAATTTAAAAATACTTATTTTAAATTTTTCTTTGCCAGTGTTTGAATAAAATCGTATACATTTGTAATATAAGACAGTAGTTTATCGTCAATGTTTGTTATAAACACAGGATGAGCAAGTATCGCGTAGTTTCGTATTTCTTTTGTTTGTTCGTTAGTCATATAGTCAACTAGTTCATTATTGTCATTTCATATTTTTGTTTTATCACATGCTCAGAAATACGTATAAATAACGTAACGAAGAAGGTCATTGATGATACACTAGTGTAAAAAGATTTTCTCTTTTTTTATTTCCTTCGAAATGATAATCATGCGTAACGGAGAAAGAAATCGATCTATCTTTCTTGATTGATAAGAAAAGGTTTTCATATATTCATACACATAGCTTTTGTTTTTGACGTTTGGATATTTTATTTTATATACAATATGAAATCCAGACCGTTTAGTTACGGCTATGTAAATGTTATTTGCATTGATAAAATGTTAACATTTAATTATTGTAGGACGATGAAGAAAAAAAGATTTTTTTTATGTTCTGGAACCAGAATAAAACGTGTTTTCCTATATTGTCATCATTAACTGCTAACCGTTTATTACAAGACTACTGGTACACAACAGAGATATCAATAATCTCGTTTCGACCCGTGTCGACGGGACCGGACCGGTTAGAGAAAATTTTTGACGACAAAATGGCTGCCGAAATAAAAGAGCAACGAACCTGTTTTAAGCCATAAAACTGTGGGAATTAAAAGGATTAGATTGATTTTGACCTACAAACGATACTATAACAGCTATACTTATTAGGGCGGGTCAAATTTTTTTTCGATGTTTTACCTATCCTAGCGGTGTTCTACGGGTCGTTTTAAGAAACTTTGCCCAAGGAACTATAGCTCTATCGTGAAAATCGAGCCTCCGACTTTTTGCG
>CAJNOQ010008232.1:0-11398 GCA_905250885.1 Didymodactylos carnosus
AACTTTTACAATTTCTGATATCAGACGGCAAGGCGTTCGAAAGAGTGATTGTTAGAGGAAAGAAGGAATTTTTGAATTTCGTTGAAGAAGAGAAAATATTAGATATCTTAGTATCATATTGCGAACGAGATTCATATCGTTGATTATTTTTGGTTGGTACTAAGGCTGTTAAGTACGAACGCGCGAAACCTCTAACAATTTTATAAAATAAGATAAGTTTATGTTGGCGAAATAATATTTCAAGCGGTGTCCAATCTAACACTCCCAAGATATTTTCAGTATTCGTTAAATGCAATGCACCAGTAACAAGTAATGTTGCTCTATATTGTAATCGGGTTAAGCATATTAGGTGTGCAGGATACGTGCTTGTATACACACAATCACCATAAGTGATTGTAAGTAAAATAAAAGATTTATAAAGCTGNCTGGTCAAGAACAGAAGTACAGAAATGATGTTTGAATTTGTGCATTACATGTAAAATCTTATTACATTTACTCATAATGTATTTGATATGTGATTGCTAATTCAGATTATTCGACAGAATAACTCCTAAATGCTTATGCTCCTTAACAAACTGTAGTTGCGAGTTACCCAACATTACAATACCTACATTCATATCTGAATGTCTAGTAAATAACTGTCCTTCACATTTTAAGATGTTAAGAGCCAGTTGCCATTTTTCAGACCACAATAGTGCTTTCGATAAAGTACAATTAACATTAGCAACCAATTGGGTCCGAGCGCTAGCGCTAAAATATAGGACAGTATCATCTGCGAATAACCTTGTTATACAGTCAAGATCGCCAGCCAAATCATTAATGTATAACAGAAATAGTAGAGGCCCCAAGACAGAGCCTTGAGGAACTCCACGATTTATCTTTGCAGGTTTAGAAGTCTGACCGTTGACGACTGTAATAATCGATCTGTCAGATAAATAACTGCGAAACCACTGTAACAAGGCACCTTGAATTCCTTTTTTTTCCAACTTGTACAGCAAAGCAGAATGCCAAACTTTATCGAAAGCCTTGCTGAAGTGTAAGTAAACAGCAATACAATCATCACCATTTTCAAGATCCCGATAAATATTATGTACAAATTCGATTAATTGGGTCACAGTGCTGTGATATTTGCGAAAGGCAGATTGCATCATATTAAGAAGATTATTTTTTGTAAGTTAATTATAATTAATTCCTGATCAACAGGATCTGAGCTAAAGTCACATGATTCCAAGTAATTATCAAAACAACTCTGCTGTAATAAATCGTGATTATGTGAGTAAAAGCTACTATCACCATTTGAAAGTATGATGGTCTCAAATAGCTGACGATCGATGCATGAAGGATAAATAAATAAAATACTAAGATGTAGAATTAAAAATTTACTACATTTCATAGAAAACTAATAATTCTTATTTTTAGTATTTTTAATGTAATATCTGAAAGAGATTAGATGAACAAAATCATCGAATTTTCATGCTAGTGTGAAAATTGTGATCATACCACGAAGATTATATATAAACCAGAAACTTTACCGGGTGTTGTCCAGGATAGAAAGGAATTACCAAGGGCGGTACCTCTGTGGGTGGAGATTTTGGGGTCGTACATAGTCTACGGCTTCCTCTTGATGAATCTGGACCCCATGCAAAATTTGGTTGCTCTGGGCTCAAGCATGTGGATATAGCATAACAATCAAACAGTCAAACAAACAAACAAACAAACACTTTATATTATAGTATAGAGAAGATACTCGTCAAATTCACAACGTTGATCAATTTACTAAATTCTATCATATATTTCATTCAAATTGCAAACTGATATTTGATAATGTTCCCGATTTTTCCAATTGGAAAAATAAAAGTCGAAAAACTAAATGAGCCATTTTATTCGAAATTCGATGCCAATTCCCGAATTTTTTTCCTGATAAGGGTTTTACTAGTGCAAATATAACATCAGGTGTATTCTTTTGATTGGTGAAAACCGCTCATTTCTATTGTTCTCATTTGCAATATTTTTCTGTAGTTATTGGCATTCGAAGAAAAAATTACGCACACATTTTGAGAAGTGGAATATGTGCTAATTGTCGATACTGTTGTATACGTTCAACGTATGGACCGAAATTCCCTATTATTACATACATCAAATCATAGAACAGTATCGACAATTCCCTCTTTCTAGCACATATTCCACTTCTCAAAATGTGTGCGTAATTTCTTCTTCGAAAGTCAATAACTATAATAAAATACAACAAAATGAGAGCAGTAGATATGAGCTCCAAATAATTAATAATGCAGCAGTTTTTAATTTCATATTTATTAACCTTAGTGGAATTTTCGACCTTAGACGGTCATTGTCAACAGTACAGAACAGAAAAAATTGTACAAATGATAGCAAAAGCCATATTATGGCTTTTACTTATGGCTTTTACTAAAGAAATGTAGTTAAGTTAAACTTAACTACATTTCTTTTCTCTTTCTGTTTGTGCATCATCACAAACAGGAACGCAAAGATATAACTAGAACTTTACATTCCTTCTCTCTTTTTAAAAATACAAATTTGTATTTTAAAAAAGAATGACTTTCGAAAATGACTTATTTTGACAGCAAAAAATTCTCATTTCCTTTTCGACGGTTTCGTGCCTAAACGATACAAACACAACGCAATTTCAACTATGGTCTTTGGAGCTGTGAAGCTCTGTTCAACGTTCACCGTTATGCTTGAAGAATTTCAGTTCATTAGACAGTTAGCTAAGAAGAATGGTTATCCTAAGTCCATCATTGATCCTATTCTTGGAAAACAAGTTCTCAAAAAGAATTAAGATACTTGGTGAATAACAAACAGAAACTGTTACTAACGGGTTATGCATAAGTTTTGCAACAAATGTCGAGCGCTATTTCTCTATGTTCCTATTGTTCTAGAGACTTTGCTTTCTTTTTGTTTGAAAGAGCAAAGTTTAAACTACAAAAAGTGTATCAAATAAAATTTTCTCTCACCAAACTTCATTGAGAAACAATTCAAAAACTATACATCACTAAAAATAGTCTGGTTAAATTTTACTAAAAGAAAAGTTTATCAAGAAAAGTTTTTCACTGATGTCAAAAATAATAACTTTTTGCTGAAACCAAATATGCGAAAAAATAGCCCGTGAAAAATTCTATGGATCTGATCTCCTTAAGAATTTTCAAGTTACTTTTTGTGGTTTTCTGAAACGCTTTCTAAAAGTCAGATTTTCTGAAAATAGAGATTTTGCGTGTAGCCATTGGGGACTTCAACAAAAGCGTCAGATAAAATACAAAGTGAATGAGATTAGGTTTTGTTTTACATCAGATTGTAGAAAATTGAATGAAGATCATTTTACAGTTCAAAAAGTGGAAAAAGTTCATCTGTTAATTCAAGAAGTGGCAATTAACGCTAATAAACTGATTTTCTAACGATCCTCAAATAAACGATTATTTCTTCACAGAAACTGAATAAAAGGAAAATGTATTGCACACCATTCGAAAGAGCGTTTCAAATACTCTCAGATGTAATAATCAGTCATCTTTCAAGCTTATCCTTAAACCAGAAAGAACCGCACCGAAGAAGATGGAGAGCGAACATTTTGACGATTTACCAGTACATTTTTAGTGATGTTTACTTTTTAAATTTTTTTCAATGAGGCTTTGCGAGCGATATTTTATTTGATACGCGTTTTATAGTTCAGACTTAGCTTTGTCAAACAAAAAGAAAGTGCAAGCTTCAGAATAGTAGGAGTATAGAGAAACAGCGCTCAACATTTGTTGCAAAACTTATGCATAACCCGTTAGACGCGTTTCTGACTGCTATTAGCAGAGATAGAGAGTGATACGAGAACAAGTGCCTTAGCTTAAGCCTCCTTGGACCCAACTTAAAACTTTAAACTTTAATTTATACGGTTGAATGCTTTTTGTATAAAAAATGCTTCAAGTACGTTTTGTATTTTATATATAAGTATATATATTGCTTGTTTAGAATATTGATCGTGGTGCCATAGAAAATAAAATTATTGCCGTATCTGACCGATCAGTCATATGGAACTACCCTGAATTCACGATGAATCTGACTCGCGTTAGCAAAAACTGTGTCGTTTCGCCGATATTCAGAGTCGTGGCTGTATGACCGATCTTCCCAAACTGACTCGTATCTGTCTCGGTGGGACTCATCAGTCGTCTCACCTTATTGGGCATCTGGAGCACGGATGTCCGGTGGAGTGTCATGAGTAGTAGTATTATCCATGATCCGATGAAACAGACTGTGACAGTTTTTATGAGCTTAATACCAGGCTCTTTCAAGAGTCGTGGGTACGCCAAGAGAACTCATGATCACATTTTTCTATGAAACTAAGGATGATTTCTAATGATTTATACATTGTTCGATGCGCCTGCACAGAGTGAATCGACAGCCACAAAATTCCCTCCCTATTCGATTGGTATCATGAATTTTATGCTATTCTCAGTACGACTTTCTCCAGTGTTTCGTGTCAATATAAGCTTTGTGTACATTTGTTATTCGCTTTTAATGAATGATCGTGAAAACACTATTATTCTTGATTTTTGTTATTATAATTCTGTCTTCGACTGCGACAAAATCATAGGCAATGCCTGAAAAAATCAAGCTATTCACTGGTATACTGTGAATCATTTTCTATTTCATGTTGTTAATGAGTTACTCCGTTCTTAAGTCACCCGAAAAAATAGCGAAATTTTGGTATTTCATGAGTGATTTATGCAAACAACTACAGGCGTTTGTTTGACTTTGATGGCATTGCATATGACTTTGTCACAAACAAAGACAGAATTATAATAACAAAAAAATTATACTAATTAAAAGCGAATAACGAATGTAAATAAAGCTAATATTGACAAGAAACACTGGAGAAAGTCGTACTGAGAATAGCATAAAATTCATGATAACAATCGAATAGGGAGAAACTTAACACTTTATGATGAAAATGTTATTGAAAGCAGAAGAATGAATCCAAAAACACAAACTTTATACATGCTGAAAAACTTTTCACTCGCACAGGAGGTTCTTCAAAAATTTTTCGTTCAACAGACTCAAAAATTATTTGTCTACGACCCAAGTTTTTGATCCAAAGTTTCAACAAAGAATCATAAGCACACAATAGCACAAGTTGAAAACGTAAAACACGGCCAATACAGAAATGCAAGGTAAGTAACGCGCACCCGTATAAACCATAATCAGAATAGCCTAAAACCATTACACTTTAAACAAGAATACTACTTTTTTCAAGAAAGTTTTTCAATGAAGAAAAAAAAGGATGGATAACCATCTTTTCTGTTTTTTTCTTTACGTTAAAGAAACGAAAAATATTTTTGTTTTTCGCCTTTTCTTTGCACATCAGAAAAATTAATACGTAATTCATAATCCACGATAAAAACTGAATCAAATGACGTATTTGAAAATTATTAAGTATACACAGGTGAGTCGCTGATGCCTTGACTGTGTATCTTATAACCACAGTGTCTGCTAGTCGGTTTCTAAAGTCTAAATGCTCAAGGTACCTAATAGGGGTGTCACTTTACTGTTCTTTACCAAGTAATAAGTAATAAAACTTATTAGTTATTACCTGGAAACAAGTAATAAATCTTATTACTTTATTACTTATTACTTTTTTTCAAGTAATAATCTTTTATTACTTTACTTATGGCTGATAAGAAGAAAAGTAATAAAAAAGAATAAGTAAAATGATGAAAAATTATTACATAAAGAAGTAATAAGTAATAAAACAACATGATTTATTACCTTTTACCGAAGATAAGTAACAAACGCTTATTACTTTTACCGAATAATGTAATAATTGGTAAAAGTAAAGTAGCACCCCTAGTACCTAATCTAAACAAATAACGACCAAAAGCATGAGTTGATTGACGGCGGTCTGTACTGTCAGAAAATTAATGCTTAATGATTTATGACTGATTTTTGCGTAGTTCGATAAAGTATCGAAAGCTCTGCATAGCCTCAAATTCGCTCAATGATTGGGCACGTACTTGCAGAGAAGCGTTTTCGGTAACGCGCCAGTAATTCGAAGCTGGAGTAAATTTTATTTTTGACTTAGAAGCACATCACTAGATACAGTTTTATCTGATGATCACGAATGACCTTGTTTTTTCATTTTTATCGATTTTTCCGGAAGAACAGCGCAAAATATTGCTAATTCATCAAAACCGGCAAAAACGTTTGGTTTGAGAAAACTGCGTTTTTCTCCTCGTCATTTCGCTTTTCGATCTCACCAATGTGATTTTTCGATTCCGCATGCAGGATTGGATCTACACATGCAGTCTAAAGCCTGCATATAACGTATCCATTCTGGAAACGCATAAGACTGAGTTACTCCGTTGGCGCTACTGAATTTTGCAAATCTATCTAGGTTTTTGGGTCAAGACATAGCGCCTTCATTCTTACGTCATTCGAATCGCCGTTTTGCGCGCAAAAAACTAACGTTTCATATTTTTTAATATTACTTTCCTGTACTGAGAAAACTCGTTTTTCTGAAAAACTGGTTTTCAGAATAGCCAAAATCTTCTTTTGATGTTGCATGATTGTAGCGCCCAAATGTCTGCTTAATATGAGACATCTCCCAGCTCTACACGATCTTACTCTGCAAAGTTATAGAATTTACAAAAAAAAGCCGCAAATTTATTTCTTATTTCTGTAGCTTTGAGCTGTGAACAGTTAGGGCTTCGTTCGTAAATTCTATAACTTTGCAAAGTAAGGTCGTGTAGAGCTGCGAAATGTCTCATTTTAAGCAGAAATTTGGGGGCTACAAATCATGCTACATCAAAAGAAGATTTTGGTTATTCTGAAATTGGTTTTCTCGGCACAGAAAAGTAATATTTAAAAACAAGAAACATTAGTTTGTTACGAAACAGTATTCAATTCAGGGAACGTCGCATACCAGCAACACTAATAAGAAAACGCGCTTAGGGCCTTCCGCAAATTGCATGTTGTTTCAAGACAACATGTCGTAAAGAGCTTGGAGACGCCTTCAGAAATGTTTGCTCTACACCATGGATGTTTTTGTAACGAATTTCCAGATCGAACTCTGGAACATCGTTTTCGGAGATTTCGATGTTCTAGAGACCCTGATTTCGAGAGCTTTGAGGGAACAGTGCTATATAGCACATCAGATTCCAAATTCTTTCAGCTGTTAAAAACGATTTTCAAATTCTTTCTACCTAGTATGATCGACGAACAAAGTGAAAAATAAAGGCAGTTTGGAGCCATTCTAGGTTTAAGGGGTGCAATATTTAGTACCCAAACACCGCTGACAAGCTTAGTTAAGTCTCCTATTAACATATATTGTAGAGGTTTTCACGGCGCATCGAACGATATATAAATCGTTAGAAATCATCCTTAGTTTCATAGAAAAATGTGATCATGAGTTCTCTTGGCGTACCCACGACTCTTGAAAGAGCCTGGTATTAAGCTCATAAAACCTGTCACAGTCTGTTTCACCGGATCATGGATAATTAGTTAAGTAGTTTTGAAGCTCATTGAAGCCTCTATCGAATGGTATGCAACATAAATTAAAATTCTATCTTTTACGCCAAAATAGTGTAAAGAACGAGAAGAAATCTTTTTTTCTCTTGTTTTGCTTAGAGAACACGTACAGAAAGTGGATTTTTTTTCGAAAATTAAAATTATATTCCGCGTACTCTACGCAGAATTTGACGGCGTATCTTTCTGTAGTAGCACTTTTTTTTTATAATGCATTATATATCTGAAATCGCAGGCAAGGTTTTAAGAAAATACTTTTTAGTACCGAAAACGTACTATAGTGGGAAAGCCTCTGTTTCTCTGCAAGTACTTGTCCAATCATCGAGAAAATTTGAGGCTATGGAGAACTTTCGATACTTTATCGAACCACGCAAATATCAGTCATAAATCATTAAGCGTTAATTTTCCGAAAATTCAGATCGATGGGTGCCTTAGGCGGTCGTATAACTTATAATAGCTATTTCTTTGTCAGAACACATCCGTGTGCCGAGAAACTTTTAGAATATATGTAGTTGTGTTTGCTCTAGAATTTTGTCATACAAAATCAGTATCAAGGGGGACGTATCCCCTTTGAATGAACAATTCTGTAGTGTTACAGAAGTTTTCTCGGTTTTATATACCGATATCAGTTTATCGGTTTTTTAGCAAAACCGATGCATGCCTAACTGATAACCTAGTTTCTTAATTGGTAACCTCAAAACTAATTCTAGTTTCACTTGTCTAGACAGGGAATCGAACCCATTACAGTGTGGTTACAGGCCACAAACTGTACCACTGAGCTATCCAGATTTGGTCTACTCATAGTTTTTTCAGTGTATGACTTTTTAACACAGAACAAATTCAATTAAAGTGTGGCTGCATTCTAACTAGAATGACTGTTTTGTGAGTCAGAGTTTTTCCAGTTTTATGTTATATTAAAGTCTTCTCTGCCATTTTTTAAGTTTATGGTTCAAAAAACTCTTGTAATATTCTGAGGTGTCACATGTTTTTGTTTGATAGATTTTATAATCAGTGGTTGTGAACAAAAGGATGGAAACAACAACTGATGATGCAGTGAAGATGATGCTGGGCGCTCAAGTTACCTCAGGTAGTGAAATTCGATTCTTGAACCGACTGCGTCGCACCGTGAAGATCGCCGAAAGGTTCCATGATGGTGATGAACACTGCCCTCTTTCTCATAAACGTTTGAATGAGCCGCTACCCGAGAACAATATTTAAATACTAGAAAAGAGAGGTTCAATATTTGTGTGGTTTCATGCCTTCATCGATCTTGTTCTTCGTACACCTCAAACTCTAGCTGACAGAGCTGAAATAGTGAATTTTGCTCGGGAGTATTACAGCCAAGACACAGTCTATCTAGAACAAATTGACGATTTCGATAAACACTATCATTCAGAGGCTGCTATCAAGTGGTGGACAAGAGATTTCTTCCTTTATCGACTAATGAACAGTACATTTCGACGTGAAAGCGTCGAGGACATAGTTAGGTTCCGATATTTTATCAGAGATTTATATGACAAACTGCAGCAGCTGCATTATATCTTCGTACACTCCATTTCATGCGACTCGAAAGTAATCACCGTCTATCGTGGTCAGCAGATGACAATGGATCAGTTGCACCAATTAAAAAAGAATATAGGTAGCTTAGTCTGGATAAATACGTTTCTTTCAACGAGTACTTGCAGTCAGGTGGCACTGCTGCACGCAGGTAATGGTTGTCAGCGACCATTAGTCGAGTCGGTTCTATTTGAAATAATTGTTGACACGACGGTTGTCTCGAGGCCATTTGCCAATATTGAGAAATTCAGCACATGTTCGAGTGAATGTGAAATCTTGTTTGCAGTGGGTACTGTTTGTCGAATTGTATCTGTCGAATCACTATTAACACCTGTATGGCACGTGCGGCTAATTGTGGACAACGAAGTTTCCAAAGAAGTGGGATCACTGACTTCTACCTTATACCGCCCTCTATCAGTTCCGGCGTACACACTAAGTCAGAACTGGAGATCCACATCTATCGCCAATACCGAATTATTTCAATTCTTATGGACTCTACAGTTTAAGAAAATCATGAAGCATATGAATAATACATGGACTTATAAACAGGATATGCTGCTTGAGTGTAGTCAATGCTATCATGATAATGCGGTGCAGCGACGAAAGATTTATCAGTTTGAAACTACCTACAAGCCAGATCAAGCTATTCAGTGGTATACTTCTGAGTCATTTATATTTCATATTGTTAATGAGGTACTCCGTTCTCAAGACACTAAAGAAATAGCGAAATTTCGGTATTTCATCAGTGATTTATGCAAACAACTGCAGGCGTTGCATAAACTGCAAGTAGTTGATAGAATCGGCGACAGTATTACTGTATTCCGTGGACAAGGCATGTCGATAGCAGAATTACGAAAGCTTTGGAATAATATAGGTGGGATGATATCAATGAATGCATTTACCTCGTGTACAACAAAGCGAGATGTTGCTTTTGCATATGCAAATAATCGCTGTGAACCCTATAGGAATAAAGCCGTCCTGTTTGAGATAAAAATTGATATGAATAGTGCTGTAGATGATTGGTACGCAAATCTTATAGATCTTTCAGGGTTCAAAGAAGAAGAAGAAATTTTATTCACACTGGGCGCAGTGTTTCGTATAAGCTCAGTTAATCAAAGCGATAATGACATTTGGATCATCAATTTGATCATAGATGATACCGTGAAGACGGAACTGGAATTACTTATGAGGAATGTTGATGGTACTTCGATGGTCAAAACCGTAGCTGAAACCCAATTTGTCGAGGAGACTAATGAATATGCCGATGCGATTTCAAAATATGAACATACGATAACTGTCAGTTCAGAACTTTCATTATCTTCTGATTCATTGGTGAATTTCTGTCGAGCCAACATCGAGATTTTGAGAAGGCGAATGACTAATAGAGCAATTCAAGCGGATATGGTCGACTTGGTTATTCCCGAGACTTGAGATTCTGTCTCAATTCAATAGAAATCCAAATGCCTCAAAACTTTCAAAACTTTAACTCGAAAAACTGTAAGTTCTAAAAAAAACTGTTCGTCAGTATAAGCTTGGATGTATGCGTTTTGCTCACATCGAATAGGCCAAAATGTAGCTCAGTTTCAGTTCAAAATTCAAAATCGTTGTCAGAAATTTTTTTTAATTTTGGAAGTTTTGGGGCCTTTCGATTTCTGTCCAATCAAGACGGAATCTCAACTCTCAGTTTCGTCTCCTATATACCATTTTGCAGAGATTTAAACAGTGAACCTTTTACAAACAACAGCTAAATTTAATTGTATGTATTTCATATAGATAACGCCAATTACAGAGAATCAGTACTTAATACCCACCCTTTATAGTGAACCTTAGTAAATTCTTATGTTCATCATTCCATCTCTACCTCATTTCCTTCTCTGGCTATCATAATATTTCGCATTCCTCTTATTGTTTTAATTGTCGTTAAAGAGCACTCATTAACCGCACTACTCTGATGTTGTCGCTGTTGTCTCGTTCGCCTGGAAAGTACGGAGGTCGTTCACTATTAATTTTGTAGCTGTCGATTCACTCTGTGCAGATGCGTGAGTGTAGGACTTAGTTAATTGTTAACAACCTACTACCTAGAACCCAAGATAAAGCTTACACCTCCCTTCGGTCCCTGTTCACGATCCTACAAGGATCTGCAGAGTTCTAAAAGTACTCATGAACTGAAGTCAATGCTCACACACAGTGGGCATTTTTTGCTTGAGCAGGCGGACTTTAGCTTTATGAGCGAAATAAAATTTCATGAACCATTTTTTTATAGGTTTTTCATGATCCTCTTTCGAATGGCATGAGAGTTAGCTTT
>CAJNOQ010008233.1:0-11398 GCA_905250885.1 Didymodactylos carnosus
AGGCTCACCCACACCACACCCTCGGGCCAGAATAACCTGAAGATGAATTTGGCACACTTTTTTGGGTGTTCTTAACCTTTCTACTTTGTGTTCGTGAGTGTTCGTGGGTGTTCTTTGGGTGTTCGTGGATGTTCGTGGGTGTTCATTCAAAATGTATGCTTAAAAAGCGAAACTATAAAAAGTTTTTTGGGTGTTCGTTAGACGTTGCTATACTCAGCTCGACGAGCTCTATCGATTGGGTAACTCAGATTTTAATTTGGGGGTGTTCGTGGCTGTTCGTAGCTGTTCGTGGGTGTTCGCGTCTTTTAGCAATACCCATAAAAATGTGTTACTGAACAATTCTCAACGATTTAAGCCAATTCAGAATTTGTTGTTCGTTTTTATTATCTTAAAATCAAAAAGATATTGTGTATGTAGAGCACGAGGTTTTAAATGAAATATACCGATATTGATATTGTTCCCAACGCACCATTCGTCTTTGGCACCGAACTTGAAAGACTTTGACCAAGCTAATTCATCTTCCTGTGTGTCTTGCATACATTATGGAAAAAGAGGTACATTTAGGTATGCACCGGTATCGGTATTCATACCGAAATACCGATACCGACAATACCGAACTTCGGTATATACCGATACCGAATATACCGACTTTTTTCACTTAGAATTTTTTGGATTTTTTTATTTGAAATGAGATGTTTTAGTTTAGGACACCCAGAATGAATCAGGGATGGAAAACAAGAGCTTTGTTTGCTTTCTAAAGCCAAAGTTTTTCTTTTCTTTCTATCTGAACATGCTCAAAATACACAGCTGAGTGTTGTTTATACGTTCTGCTTGTCCAGGATGCTAAAATACCTCATTTCAAATGAAAAAATCCAAAAAATTCCAAGTCAAAAAAAGTCGGTACTTTCAGTATCAGTATAAATACATTTTTTCGTGTTTCTTCGAATGAAATCAACCAGAACATGCGAGAGAGCGTTATATAATTCGCTGAAGGGTTTCAAAGTCGACATGTCAAATGGAAATACATCATTCTTGATCAGGAAATATTTTTCGTTCAGGGCCTAGCTCTTGCAAATGGACTGTCCTTGAGTAAAAAAATTTTAATTTCAACGACAGAAGTTAAAAGCGTTGCTTGTGTCAGCCAAAAATCTCCCTCTCGTCCAAATCCAAATAGTTGTTTGTATAAACGCAGATAACGTGACTTATTTCACGATTCAGTTCAGACGATTGAACTTTTGCCAGCAGACCCAGTTGACCTAAAACAACAGTTTTGGCGATGCATGACCAAACATAATCTACGTGTGATGTTCGTACAAAACACATCCATTTTCCATTTAGGACATTGTATTTTCTCGCCAGATGTTCCATATGGGAAACGTTGAGTTGTTTTCCTAATAGTTTATACTCTTGACACAACCCATCGACATTTGAAGTACCGAAATTCTTTATTTTCGATTGATTATGCACGCATATTCATGCGCAACCTGTTGAATTATTAATTTTGGATGGCGGCATGTCAATGAGAAAGCGATCGATCTTCGAATTATCGTGTAACTGCAACCAGCCATTAATAAATGAAGCATACTCTGCTTCATCAACTTTCATTAGATCGCTCTCGTCTTTGGACATGGTTTCTACTTTGATGAAATATCAAAGTGATTGGAATCTTAAACTAGGCTAGTAAAACGAAAACATGGAAGATCTAAGCTGTTAGTGAAGAAATTAAAGCCATTTCTCTTATTCGTCTATATTTCGAATAAAAAATGGCTTAGTCTAAAGCATCATGATGCTTAAAAAATGCATCTACGTTGCACAATGAAACTATCCTTGGTGCATTTTAACTTTACTTTTTACACTAGATGTCAGTCAGACATCGATACAACTTGAAAGTAACTTGTGAATCGCCGTATTTTTGGCTGTGACACTGGATGAGACACTGGAAAAACATTAGTTAATCGCGAAACACTAATTACCATCAGGATACAGTCTTCGGTGGTTGATCTGGTGGTAACTTTGGATCTTGTCCATATTGTAGTTTGAATGGCGAATATCCAGTTGTAAAATGTTGACCGGTGTTATATGCAAATACAACAGCAGGAAGGAATTCGTCCCAATTGTTTGATTCTTGGTCTTGAAGTTTGGCTAATTGCGGAACGAATGTTGCATTGAATCTCTCAACCATACCATTTGTCTGTGGGTGATATGTTGTTGAATATGATTATGTTATTAAATATGATTATGTCCAAGTAATTGTGATAATGCTGTCATTAACTGGTTCTGGAAATGAGAGCCACAATCTGATATTATCGTTGTCGGTACTCCATATTTACATATATATTCATTAAAAATCGCTTGTGTAGATGTTCTATATCCATCCATTTTTACACACGCGGATTTCAAATTGATTCACTCATAAAGCTACGGGGTTTTAGCTAAATCCATCGTCCTTTGTATTAAGGAGAGCATAAATATTTAAAGTTGGGTAATTTTGATCTTTTTGTAACATCGAGCAATTCTGCTGAGTAAGATTATTGCAGAAGTTGGCTATTTTTGTTTCTTTCTCTTAGAAACTTTCTAAAAAGTTTTTTGCATTCCTACTGACACTACCCCGAGCCAATTTTGATGGATTCATGTACAATTTACAATCTTCTATCGAAAAATGTGGTTTTTATCGACTGTAGTTCTAGTTAAAAACTCAACCTATCGGTGATATGTAGCGCCCGTCGCACAAAATGCTCGCTACGCTCACTTGAGGATTTCTAGTGTTCTTTCAAGGCGGACAACGAAGGACGGAGGAGAAAGTTTTCTGCAAACAAAATTTTTCAAAAAATCAGGGCAAAGCTTTCGTCTGAAAAGTGCGCTGAGTTCAGATCAATTTCAAATCTGCAAATTGTTTAAAAGTCTGATCTCGTATCGTGTACAATTGTCGTTTCTCGACTATAGCATTTCAGCATCTTAGTTCGTATTGTTGCAAAATGTTAAAAACTGTTGTAGGAATGGTTTTTTTTCAGAAAAATAAGTCTAAAAATATAAATGAGGTGTCTATGCAATGAAAATACGCTTTTTTCTATTTCGACTACGTTCATCTGTTATTTTTTAGAAAAACAAAAAGAGAAGTAAGATTGCACATTCAGTTATAAATGTGTGAAACATTTTGAAATGGGGATTCAAATTTTTGTGAAACGAAGTAACTGAATGTAAGGCTTTACCTTCTCATTTTCCTTCTTCTGCAATTTTGTATATATATTAGACTATATTTGTGATTGAGCAATACTTAAGTAAATATACATTACCAATATAAAGGAAGAAAAAAATGGAGTAATACAGCACAAGCAAACAAGAGGGTGTCCATTTTTCTGATCACCAAATAATGTGCTGTGGACAAGGGTTCGAGCATAGCTCTTTGATAACCCAAATCTCAGAAAACCAAGTCCTACAGTTAAATCTGGAAATTCGTTGCGAAAACCTCATTCTATACACATACCGATTTCAAATTGATTCACTCATAGAGCTACGGGGTTTTAGCTAAATCCATCGTCCTTTGTATGAGAGCATAAATATTTAAAGTTGAGTAATTTTGATCTTTTTGTAACATCGAGCAATTCTGCTGAGTAAGATTATTGCAGAAGTTGGCTGTTTTTGTTTTAACAAAACGGTCGAAAATACTTACCATTTAGCTGCAATATCAGGGGATCCGAGACCTACTTTTGAGCTCTGTGAACTGTCCCCAGGAAAACTATATGTAAACTTTTCGAGATATTATTGTCTTAGATACCGTTTGAATAGCTCTACAAAAGCCGCCAAGTTCTAAACGCGGCCGAACAAATTTTGGAGTCAGTTTTCCACAAATCCTCGTCAAAATATTAACCTCATATTTCATAAAGAATGAGCTTTGATCTAAAAGAATACGGAACTATCGTATAACGGACAGAACATGTATGTATATATTCGTTTCTATACCATACATGACTGGATGTTTTTTTCTTTCTATGCACACTATAGAGAGAGATATAAAGCAAGAAATGGAGAAAAGAACAAATTTTATCGTCTTATCCAAGAGAAAGATTCCGTTCACTATGAGATTAGTGTTTATTCTGGCTACTTCTCAGATTAAAAAGTTAACAAATTTGGAAGTATCTTCTGCAGTTTTTCTGCCAGTTTGTAGTACACAACTTGTACTCTATAACACGCTATTTTTTAGAAAAAGGTACCGTTTAGTTTTTGAGTTGTAAGGCTGCTAATGTCACAGTTGAACGAATGAAAAAAGTAGGTATCTACTCCAATATAAAAGCCAAATGGGTTTTCACTGAACTTTTTAACTGTTTAATGAATAGCAATTTGAGTAGAAAATACGAATATAGCATTCTCATTCTCGAATAGTTCTTTAGACGAACAAATTCTTTGTGCACAAGTACACAGATATTTGATGATGTTAGTTTTGTAGTTTCTCGGTTCATCACTCGGCCGTTTTAAATATAGTCCTGTGTGCGTAAACATTCGATAGACGTAGGTAACCAGTTTATCACTTTTTCGTTCTTTCATTACAATCAGCATCGATAATTTATTATTTTTTCCGATCTTATTTGCGCCATAGGGGATTTCAATCTATACGGTGGTTAGCAGTTCGTCGACCGGAGCTGGATAATGTAGCTTTTGCGTTGGACTAAGTGTATAAACAAATATGTTGGAAAGTAACAAATAACCACAAGATTTCAAAACATGAGCATTCTGGATCTTTTTTCGATAGGACTTTTTGTTTAAAAATTGACTGCTACGATTTTTTTGCGCTCATCGAGCTCTATCGTGCACAATTCAACTCTAATTTGGATCAAGTAAGATAGCAAATCTAGACAAATTAGTCGATTTCACTGACAACTTTAAATCATGTAGAATTTACACACTAAATTTGCATTTTATTATCACAACTTTTCACTAAATATAAACATTAGATCGAAAAAAATCTCGAACAATATTTGGTATTTAAAAAACAGAACATTAATCAGCGCAAGCAAATAGTAAAAAAGCTAATTGGAAACTATAATAACTGTTACAATTACAATGTTTCAACTTTTTTGAAACCTCTAGAACCAAGTACATAAATGTCACTTCCAATTTTGACAGTCTTCCCACGAAACTGATCTGCTACAGATAAAATATCTTCTTTCATTGTATGAATTGATCCATGTGTTTTATCGGCTATGTAAATTAATCCTGGATTAACATCTTCTTTGGTTTTGGCTCCACAAACAATTACTTTAACGGGTAACTTAACTTGATCTAACAGTATTAAATCTCTTGGTGTAGCAGAATTGTCAGCTATGTGAACAACTGATTTACATCTGGGACAATCTTTTATTCCACGCATGATTGCTTCAATATCATTTTCTGGAATATCACCGCCATCTCCATTTTTTATTCCCGCTTTCATTGTCTCAAGAATAACATTCAAATCCGAAGAATTTGTACCATAAATTCCACCAGTTGATCCAATTATTTTCTCTGCAGTTCGTTTATTATTACCGTCATTAAAGAATACATAATATAAAGCTCGATTATTACTTAAAGCATTCAATTTCAACCATAAATAAATAGAAGCATCGCATGCCTCCATATTCTTGGTTACATCGGCAACCACGAGCATTTCGGTCCAATCTTTGTTTCGCTCTAAAACTTTTTCTACTGTACGATCATAATGCATCTGTGAACCACTAATAATATTGTCCAATTCTTCTGTGTCTCTGCCTGAAACACGATAAATTAGATCATAAATAGTTCATTTGATTTCTTACATTTTTTACAGAAAATCATAATTTCTGAGGGTGCACGGTCCCTGGAAAGGTTTTAGTAAAAAGTGTATTTAAAACAAATTCATGAATATAAACCTGCAATACGTTTAGATCACTGTTAATCATGATTGTTCCCCGAAAGAATAAGTATCGGTTCATTTCAGTTAATAGACTAACGACGAAAGGTCCCCGAGTGTGCCATTGCTTTTTGCTTGAACTCTAATGGACAATAAGTAATCGATTGCGCTAAATCCGAATCTGACATCGGTTTGTGTTGCTAGGTCTCCAGAGGCCGGTTTTATGGAAAAATAACCAACACTTTTCTTAAAGGCCCCCCTCAGAAATGACGATTCTCGGATTTTGAGATAAGCACATACAAACATAGCCTGAAGTGTCTACTTTCAGAATACATATAATTCGATACCATATTAATGGTTTTTGAGAGGGTTTCTGGAGGCCCCCTATACAAAAACTTACTATTTTATTTCGAACTGACGCACTGATACTATGAAAGTGATTTTTGTACAAAACGAATACCTAACGATGCTAAGTACAATGCATGGATGAACAAGCTTAGAGAGTCCTCAGAAGAGTTTCCTGAAACAGGTTTTCTAGGAGATCTTTGAAAAACTAGGACGTGTGTAAAAAAGCTGAAACCTGATTTTTCAGAAACGCGATCTCTGGAGGTCTAGCAGTACAAACCGATGTCAGATTCGCATTTAGCGCCGTCGATTACCCACTATTCACTAGAATTCAAGCAAAAAGCGACTGCACACTTCGGAACCTTTCCTCGTAAGTAAATAGCGGATGAATGTCAATTTATTTATCATAGCAAATCAAAAATTAACTAGTTAAACTAATTAACTACTCTAGCAAATGATCATGATTCTATACTATCTGTACAGGCAGTGATAAATTCGTAATACGCTGTAGTTGTAAGATTTTTTATATATATTCCACACGAGATCTTACAAGACGGATAATTACATGTTTGATCGAGGAAATAAAGCATATTTGATAGTTTATAATTTTCAACAAAATACGCTATTTCAAGAGGCTGAAGAAACAGTAGTTTTAGCAATAATAAAAACGCACTATTTTGTTTTTTCTTTTCTTTCTTTCCGGGGTAATTTTGTTATAATCTTTTATCATCGGGGGGAATTTCCTAATCTCACGGGTAGATTCTGTACCTCTGCTAGCGATCATGCAGCTCAGCACACGAGACACACTAGACTAATCACTTGCAATGTATATATATAGAAATAATAAGTAACCTGAAAACTTACCAGAATTATGTTCTTGACAATTCATTCCTGAATAGGATTTTGGACATACGCAAATGTATGTCTCTCCATTAGGTTTACATACACCATTATTCAGACATAGAGTACGACTTGAACAGGGATTTGGTTTGACACCGCCACCAAGACCGCCACCCAAAACTCCACCCATACCACCGCCAAGAGCTCCTCCAACTGCTCCACCAATAACGCCTCCTAAACCACCCAGGGCAGCTGAACCTAAACCACCTAGAAGTTTACTTCCCTCTGATCCACCCAAAATACCTCCAACTGCACTCCCGAGAGCACCCCCTACTGCTCCTCCAGCACTAGCTCCAGCTGCTCCACCAGCACCACCGCCGAGTGCTCCACCAGTACCACCTCCGACTGCTCCACCATTACCACCATTGGCAGCTCCGTCGGACATAGCCGTCCGTTTAACTAAAGAACAAAATAAAAAGAACATAGGATTATGCTCATGTTCATAGCCGTCCGTGTCTTCATCGAATCAGAGTGGATATGATGTTAAATTCTAGTGGAAAAGTCAAAGAAGCTGCTTCTGTATCGAATTTGTTGAAAAGAAAAAACCCATAGATTTCATGCTTTCTTTAATGAAGTCAACGATATCATTTAACCAAAACTCAGGAAAGATACGGATAGTGAAACTTTTCTGGAAACGTTCGAAGATTTCTGCATCGAATCCTGGAGCGTAATGCGTGCTGAACTACGTTTTTAGAATAATAAAAAACAAACGCATACCTGGTGTAGCATATGATGCATATGACACTAAGATAACCGCAATAATGAATGATTTCAACATTCTTCTATTCTGCTTGTCTGATATAATGTATAAGTTATAGAAACCAAAATATGATCGAATGACTTCCAGTAGCGAATATCGGGTATTTATATGTTTTTCTTCAGAGCTTTTATCTCTCTTTTTTTCGTCAACAAAGGGCTTGTATTTACAAAACAATTGTCTGTCTTTGTGTGAAATGTGACTGTGAAAACAATGAGAGAACTAGATTGTTCTATTTAATCTTGGTCGTCGTTCATGGGTATATCTGACGGCAATAGTATACACACAGTTTATTTATAGATGACTAGTTGTTACTTCACAATCTTCACCATACTACAGAACTTGTCTATAAGCGTGATTTGTAAAGAGTAGGATACGTTTGATCTATAAAAAATCAAAAGAAAGAATTCGATAGGCAAGATATGTTTAACATACCAGAAAGAACAAAAGTGGGCGGTATTCAATAGAATGAGAGAAAAAGATAGACGACAGTTTGACTTGTAGCAAGTGTAGCTAAACTGTTAAATATATACATATCTATATATAACTCGACTATCGTGGACTATTGTGGACAACAACAATGCACTAGATGAATATTAAGTTGATAATGAGTAATCGTCGAGTTACCATAGTAGAAGAAGAAAGTAAAAAATAGGATAATCTGAAAAAAGCAAGACGAGACAAACTTTGTTATCGTCAGATAACGATAAAATGAACAGGAGTTAAAAATCTCTTATGAAAGATTTAAAAGATGATCAAACATGAGATAGAATCAGTTGGGAGAAATCGGATCAATTTCGTATTTTCGTGTAATAACTCGGTGATTTTTATCCTAGAAATCTAGAAAATTTTAACATTTTGCTAGCGATTGATATGAAATTATTCTAAAATTCATATTAATTACTTATCTGTGATTGGAATTAAATGAGTCCTATCGCTCTGATCCGATTTACTCCAATTGAGGGAATATGTATCAGTCAACCAACGTACGACACGGTAAATCGGAGCAGAGCGATAGGATTCATTTAATTCTAATCACAGATAAGTAATTAATATGAATTTTAAAATATTTTTTACATCAGTCGATAGAAAAATGTAGCAGAAAATGTGGCAGAAAACTCGGGTTTTCATTGTGTCACATTATGACTTCCCGTAAATTTAATCCAACCGAGTTAAACATTTTACCAGATGTCCTCAAAGTCATTCCGCAGATATAATTTTTACGAAATTTTTTAAGACCTTTCCTGGTCGAGTTATAGGAATAATACTGAAAACCCTATATAGAGAAATCCTATAACTGGGTAAAGAAAAGTCAATAATAAAATTCCAAAAAATTATCTTTGAAATAGTGTCTTAAGTACCTCTAATAGAATTTTTAACTCGATCGGATGAAATTTAAGGAAGGCGTAATGTGACATAATGAAGCCTGGTATCAAAAAAATAGTTTTTGAGAAAAGCGCATATTGTACATAAGTTACTTTTTTCAAAGCATTTGCCGCGGTGCTTATATCTCTGTGAAAAGCCATCGGAAAATTCATATGTGAAAAAAGGGTTTTGATTGTCTAACAAAAACTAAAATCGCACCATACAAGTCTCTTACGAGGACGGTGCCCAACTGTTAAATTGTCTTTTCATCAAACCTAGTTGGTTTTAGGTATTCGACCACGCCGATTCCGAATATCATCATGCCAGCTATCCTTAGGCTCCGTTTCATACTCTAAAGGATTGAGAAATCTCTCAGTTCTGATGTGGGTCAAACAATGCAGAACGGATCAATATAAACAGAATAATAACGTGTTTCGCAGGTAAAGAAAACTATAAGATGGTGGACTAAATATTCTTTATGTTACGTAAATTGTTTTCTTTTCATCGAGAAAAGACCATTTTCGTAACTTCTCAAAAGAGATACAAAGCTGTCCTAATTGACATTGCAAGATCAAACAACATCAAAGGGGAGAGGTGAAACTGAGTGTGAATTTGCAAAAAAAAGTATCTCTTTTGAGACGTAGCCACAATTTTTGCATTTTTAACTTTATCAGCTGGAACGACCTTCAGAGGGTATAGTATGATAGTATAGTGTATTCTGGCTCTTAATATTTTCACATCATATATTTACTTTTACTTATTCTGTATATTGTCATCTTTTTGTAATTCGAAGATTGAATGCAAAATGTATCCATTATGTGAAGAAAGTCGCTGCTATATTATCAACAAGTGGAAAGAAGATCGCATCAATGTCCCATGGACACATGCACATGTCCTCAACTGCCATTTGAGTACGGTACAATGTATCATTATTCATTATCAATGACATGATGATGTAAACATAGGACAGTATTACTTGTCCATCTTTGCTCGATTCAGCGAAAATCAAACAGCCATGTCCTTGATAACGAATAATAATACGTTATACTCTACTCATATGACAGTTGAGGACATGTACATGCGCCTATGGGACATTGATGGGATCTTCTTTTCACTTGTTGATAATATAGCAGCAATTTTTTCATATAACGGATACATTTTGTATTCAATCTTCGAATCACAAAAAAAGATGATAAAATACAGATTAAATAAAAGTAAACATATGATGCGAATGTGTAATTTTTATACTAATAAAAAGTTATGTAATTTGACAGTATTTTTTTATAAAATATATAATTTTCTTCGGTGTTAGCTTGTTCCCATTTCAAATGATTGTTGTTAACTATCATTAACATTATCAATTAGAATTATATTTATATTTACAATTTTATTAGTAACATTAGTCTTGTATCACTTATAAAGATTTTTACATAATGATTCAAATGTCTAATGAAAATTGTACAATTTTAATAGGAACTAAAACAAACTAGTCAACTTATCTGTACGTATAATGGAAAATGACTTTATTTTACTATTGTCAATGTTTTTGTTCTTTCTGTCATTTTGATAGTTTATTTTTACTATTATTTATTTAATATTTTGATTAGTTTTTGTTTTCTTTTTCGTTCATCATTGTCTCTCAGTACAACTTTTATGATAATTAATATATTTTTAATGCAAGGCGTAGTGGTCTTATATTTCATTTAACCTAAACTTTTAATAGCTATCGTCATCTTCATCAGTATCGCTTGTTGTTATTGAATCAACATCTGTTTCTGAATTATCTTCATCGTCATCATCATTAGCATCGTTATCCGTTGCTGAACTGGTATTGTCACTAGTGTCACTATCAGATTGACCATCTTCATCTGTATCGTTATCTGTCGTTGAACCATCATCCTTGCACGTTCCACTATTTGTTACTAAGTCATCATCTTTATCAGTATCACATGTACATCTACATTTATAACTACCTTTTTTGTATTGAAATCGCTTTGCATTACTATTGGTACTTTTAATCTTTCGTTTTTTTTGACAACATATACTAGAGCTTGCCATTGGATTAATAGTATCACACATACTACAAGATGACAAACTATTTAAATTACTGTAAGTACATTTGATGCAATCCCATGTTGAAGCAAAACATTTCTGTATAAAATGTCCTT